>JARQOD010006737.1:0-41678 GCA_033576555.1 Oophaga sylvatica | reverse complement strand
TCCCCCTTTGGGTTTTTTTTTTTTTCTCCCTTATGATCGTCCTTCTCCTGTGTTTTCCCCCTTCTAGTGTATGTCCTTCCCCTGGTTTCCCCTTCTAGTGTACCCCCTTTCCTGTTTTTTTCTCCCCTTCTAGTGATCTCCTTCTCCTGGTTTTTCCCCTCTCTAGTGTATCTCCTTTTTCCCCCGTGTTTTCCCCCCTCTAGTGTATCTCCTTTTTGTCTTTCCCCCTCTAGTGTATTCCTTCCCTGGTTTTTTTTTTCCCCTCCTTTTTTCCCTTAGTGTATCGTCCTTCTCCTGGTTTCCCCTTAGTGTATCGTCCTTCTCTTTTTTTTTCCCCCCCCCCTTCTATTTGTATCGCCCCCTTTTCCCCTGTTTTTCCCCCCTTAGTGATCTCCTTTTCCTGTGTTTTCCCCCCCTAGTGATTCCTTTTCTGTGTTTTCCCCCTCTATGCATCCCCTTTTCCTGTGTTTTTTTTCTCGCCTCCTTTTTTCCCCCTCTAGGGGTATCGTCCTCTCTGTTTTTTCCCCTCTTGTGTATCGTCCTTTCCCCCTGTGTTCTCCCCTCTCTAGGTATCTCCTTCCCCTGTGTTTTCCTCTCTGTGTATGGCCTTCTCCGGTGTTTTTCCCTCTCTAGGGATCTCCTTTCCCCCTTGTTTCCCTTTGTGTATCTCCTTTCTCTGTGTTTTCTCCCCTCTAGTGTATCCCCCTTCTCCCTGTTTTTTTCTCCCTCTTAGTGATCCCCTTCCCCCTGTGTTTCCCCTCTTAGTGTATCGTCCTTCTCCGTGTTTTCCCCCTCTAGTTTTATGTCCTTCTCCTGTGTTTCTTCCCCCCTCTAGTGTACATCCTTCTCCTGTGTTTCCCCTCTCTAGTGTATTCCTTCTCCTGGTTTCCCCTCTTTTGTGTATTCCTCCTGTGTTCTCCCCCTCTTGGATGCCCTCCTGTGTTCCCCCCTCTGGTTCTTCCTTCCTCCGTGTTCCCCCCTCTCTAGGGAAAAATCTCCTTCCCCCTGTGTTTTCCCCCTCTAGTGAAACCCGTCCCTCCTGTTTTTTTCCCCCCCTCTAGTGATCTCCTTCCCCCTGTTTTTCCCCCTTCTAGTGTATCTCCTTTCCTGTTGTTCTCCCTCTCTAGTGTTCCCCCTTCTCCTGGTTTCCCCTCTATGTATTCCTTCCCTTTTTTTCCCCCCCCTCTAGTGTACGTCCTTCTCTTGTTTTCCCCTCTTAGTGTATCCCCCTTTCCTGTGTTTCCCCTCTCTGGTATCGCCCCTTTCCTGTGTTTTTCCCTCTCATTTTTACTCCTTCTCCTGTGTTTTCTCCCCCCTCTGTTTTCCCCCTTCCCCTGTGTTCCCCCCCCCTCTGTGTATCTCCTTCTCCTGTGTTTTTTTTTATCTCCCCGTTTTTTCCCTTCATTTTCCCCTTTTTCCCTGTTTTTTTCCCCTCTTTTTAGTTTTTCCCCTTCTCCTGGTTTCCCCTCTGTTTATCGCCTTTCCCCCCTTTTTTTTCCCCTCTTTATGTTCTCCTTCTCCTGTGTTCCCCTTTTTTAGTGTATTCCCCTTTCCCCTGTTTTTCCCTCATTTTTTTTTTTTTCCCCTTCTAGTGTATCCCTTCTCCGTGTTCTCCCCCCTCTAGTGATCCCCCTTCTCCTGTGTCTCCCCTTTTAGGTATCGTCCTTCCCCCTGTTTTTCTCCCTCCTTGTGTATTCCCTTTTCCTTTTTTTCCCCCTCTTTGTGTATCCCTTTTTCCCTGTTTTTCTCCCCTCTCTAGTGTTCTCCTTCCCCTGTGTTCTCCCCTCTCTAGTGTATTCCTTCCCCCCTTTGTTTTCCCCTCTCTAGTGAACCCCCTTCCCCGGTGTTTTCCCCTTTAGGTATGTCCTTCTCCTGTTTTTTTTCCCCTTCTTTATGCCTTTCCTGTGTTCTCCCCTTCTCTAGTTATCTTTTCCCCTGAGTTACCCCCCTCTAGGGGATCGCCCCTTTCCCCCCCTGGTTCTCCCTCTCTTTTGTATCTCCTTCCCCCGGTTTTTTTATTTTCCCCTTTTCCTCCCTCTTGTATCCCCTTTTCCCCCCTGTGTTTTTTCTCTATTAAAACCCCCTTCTCCGTTTTTTTTCTCCCTTCAAAAAACTCCTTTTCCCCTGGTTTCCCTCTTAGTTATTCCTTCTCCTGGTTTTTTTCCCCTCTCAGTGTATCCCCCTCCTGTGTTTTCCCCTCTCTGGGTTATCTCCTTCTCCTGTGTTTTTCCCTCTCTAGTGTACTCCTTCTCTGGGTTTTTCCCCCTATGTATCTCCTTCCCTTTTTCCCCTCTAGTTTATGTCCTTTCCGTGTTCTCCCTCTCTAGTGTATTTCCTTCCCCTGTGTTCCCCCCCTCTTTTTAGTGTATTCCCCTTCTCCTGTGGGTTTTTCCCCCTTGTGTATCTCCTTCCCCCTGTGTTTTCCCCCTCCTAGTTACACCTTCTCCTGTGTTCCCCCCTCTCTAGGGGGTATCATCCTTCTCCTGTGTTTTTTCCCCCTCTCTAGTGTATCACCCTTTCCCCCTGTTTTTTCTCCCCCTCTGGTATCTCCTTCTTGGGTTTCCCCTTTTTCTGTGAAAAATCGCCCCCTCTCCTGTGTTTTCCCCTCTTATGTTACCTTCTCCGTGTTCTCCCTCTCTATGTTTCACCCTTCTCCTGTGTTTCCCCCTCTTTAGTGTATCCCCCTTTCCTGTGTTTTTTCCCCCTCTCTGTGTATCGTCCCTTCCGTGTTTTTTTTTTTTTTTCCCCCCTTCTAGTGTTTACCCTCCTTTTTCCTCCTGTGTTTTTCCCCTTTTTTTCCCTTTACATGTGTTCCAAATTATTATGCAAAAAAATTTTCTCGATTTTCCCAAATTACTTTTGAATTGCAGTCATTGAAATTTTCCCCAGTTAAAATAACTATTAGAGTCAACTAAAAAAGGTTTTTTTTTGACAAACTGCCTATGTAACAGTTTTTTTTTTTTAAAAAAAAACACTCACAATGCATGGTCCAAATTATTAGCACAAAGTTTTAAACCCTTTACATTTTTAATAAAGAACAATAAAAGGTATTTGTAAAATTAAAAAAGCTTGCGGGTTCTTAAAAGTTTAAAATCAAACATTTTTTTTCAACTCAAAACTTTTTTTAGGTGATGTTCCATTTGAATAGGCCCCCCTTGTTGGAAAAGGAGCTTCTAAAATTCTCCTCCATTGAATTTGTCAGGTTTTGGTGGTTTCGCTTCAGTTGTTTTACATGAGGACGAACCCCCCCAGAGCTGGTGTTAGATGTGAACTCCCCTCCCGCCAATAGCACCTTTTGAGAGCCCCCCCAGAGGTTCTCAAGGGGGGTTGGGTCAGGGGGCATGGGGCCACACCAAAAAGTTTTTTTTTTCCCTTTTTTTATCCCCATGTACCCAGAGATGTAGAGTGTTATTGCAGATTAGACGGTGCATTATCATGCATGAAAAAAGATCTTTCTGCGGAATCACGGTTCTTCTTTTTGAACCATGGCAGGAATTGTGTTTTTAGAAATCAAAAATACACTATGGAGTTCATCTTTACCCCTTCAGGGTCTAAAGGGGCCGACAATTTTTCTCCCATGATTCCAGCCCAAAACTTCCCACCCCCCCCTTGTTGGGCCGTAGCCCCTGTTTTTTTTCAGGGTGTCCATCAATGCCATCCTCCACTCCATCCCCGGGCCAATGGAGCGTTTTTTCACGGATCATCGGTGAAAAAAAACAGTTTTGAAGTCAGTCTTCATGTATTGTTTGGCCCCCTGGAGCCCCTTTTTTTTGCTTGTGTGTGTGGTTGGGGGGGGACCCCGGGTGGACGCACAGCTGCAAACCTCTGAAGGACCCTGCATCTCGTTGTTCGGGGACGTTGGAGGCACCAGCAGCTTCAAAAACTTGTCTGCTGCTATGACAAGGCTTTTTTGCCGCTGCTCTTTTAACCTGGCGTAATTGCCTGTAGGAAAGAGTCCTCAATTCTCCCTTATCAGCACGCACACGTGTGTACTGTGAATCAGCTACATACTTCTTGATTGTGCGATGATCACAATGAAGTGTCTTGGCAATGTTGTATTGTAGTCATGCCTTGACCTAAACCTCCACAATTTGTTGCTTCTCAGCAGCCGACACATCCTTTTTCTTTCCTATTTGCAGAAAATGTAGGCTGCTTAATAATGTGGGACAGCCTTCTTGAGTAGTCTTGCCTTTCATTGGACAGACCTGCCAAACTAATTAGCACAGGTGTCTGCAATTGCTTACAGTGATATAAAGAGCCCTGACACACATCACCATCAATGAGTTTACCTGACAAACAAAAAAATTCTTACCTTATCACTCCTAAACAATTTTTGCATAATAATTTGGAACAGTGTAGTGTATTGTCCTTCTCCTGTGTTCTCCCCTCTCTAGTATCGTCCTTCTCCTGTGTTCTCCCCTCTCTAGTATCATCCTTCTCCTGTGTTCTCCCCTCTCTAGTATCATCCTTCTCCTGTGTTCTCTCTTCTCTATTGCATCGTCCTTCTCCTGTGTTCTCCCCCTCTAGTGCATCGTCCTTCTCCTGTGTTCTCCCCCTCTAGTGCATCGTCCTTCTCCTGTGTTCTCCACCTCTAGTGCATCGTCCTTCTCCTGTGTTCTCCCCCTCTAGTGCATCGTCCTTCTCCTGTGTTCTCCCCCTCTAGTGCATCGTCCTTCTCCTGTGTTCTCCCCCTCTAGTGCATCGTCCTTCTCCTGTGTTCTCCCCCTCTAGTGCATCGTCCTTCTCCTGTGTTCTCCCCCTCTAGTGCATCGTCCTTCTCCTGTGTTCTCCCCTCTAGTGCATCGTCCTTCTCCTGTGTTCTCCCCCTCTAGTGCATCGTCCTTCTCCTGTGTTCTCCCCCTCTAGTGCATCGTCCTTCTCCTGTGTTCTCCCCCTAGTGCATCGTCCTTCTCCTGTGTTCTCCCCTCTAGTGCATCGTCCTTCTCCTGTGTTCTCCCCCTCTAGTGCATCGTCCTTCTCCTGTGTTCTCCCCCTCTAGTGCATCGTCCTTCTCCTGTGTTCTCCCCCTCTAGTGCATCGTCCTTCTCCTGTGTTCTCCCCCTCTAGTGCATCGTCCTTCTCCTGTGTTCTCCCCCTCTAGTGCATCGTCCTTCTCCTGTGTTCTCCCCCTCTAGTGCATCGTCCTTCTCCTGTGTTCTCCCCCTCTAGTGCATCGTCCTTCTCCTGTGTTCTCCCCCTCTAGTGCATCGTCCTTCTCCTGTGTTATCCCCTCTCTAGTGCATCGTCCTTCTCCTGTGTTATCCCCTCTCTAGTGTATCTTCCTGCTCCTGTGTTCTCCCCTCTCTAGTGTATCGTCCTTCTCCTGTGTTCTCCCCTCTAGTGTATCGTCCTTCTCCTGTGTTCTCCCCTCTCTAGTGTATCGTCCTTCTCCTGTGTTCTCCCCTCTCTAGTGTATCGTCCTTCTCCTGTGTTCTCCCCTCTCTAGTGTATCGTCCTTCTCCTGTGTTCTCCCCTCTCTAGTGTATCGTCCTTCTCCTGTGTTCTCCCCTCTCTAGTGTATCGTCCTTCTCCTGTGTTCTCCCCTCTCTAGTGTATCGTCCTTCTCCTGTGTTCTCCCCTCTCTAGTGTATCGTCCTTCTCCTGTGTTTTCCCCTCTCTAGTGTATCGTCCTTCTCCTGTGTTTTCCCCTCTAGTGTATCGTCCTTCTCCTGTGTTTTCCCCTCTCTAGTGTATCGTCCTTCTCCTGTGTTTTCCCCTCTCTAGTGTATCGTCCTTCTCCTGTGTTTTCCCCTCTCTAGTGTATCGTCCTTCTCCTGTGTTTTCCCCTCTCTAGTGTATCGTCCTTCTCCTGTGTTTTCCCCTCTCTAGTGTATCGTCCTTCTCCTGTGTTCTCCCCTCTAGTGCATCGTCCTTCTCCTGTGTTCTCCCCCTCTAGTGTATCGTCCTTCTCCTGTGTTCTCCCCCTCTAGTGTATCGTCCTTCTCCTGTGTTCTCCCCCTCTAGTGTATCGTCCCCTCCTGTGTTTTCCCCTCTCTAGTGTATCGTCCCTCTCCTGTGTTCTCCCCTCCTCTAGTGTATCGTCCTTCTCCTGTGTTCTCTCCTCTCTAGTGTATCATCCTTCTGTGTTTCTCCCCCTCTCTAGTGTATCATCCTTCTCCTGTGTTGTCTCCTCTCTAGTGTATCATCCTTCTCCTGTGTTCTCCCTCTCTAGTGTATCGTCCTCCTGTGTTCTCTCCTCTCTAGTGTATCATCCTTCTCCTGTGTTCTCCCCTCTCTAGTGTATCGTCCTTCTCCTGTGTTCTCCCCTCTCTAGTGCATCGTCCTTCTCCTGTGTTCTCCCCCTCTAGTGCATCGTCCTTCTCCTGTGTTCTCCCCCTCTAGTGCATCGTCCTTCTCCTGTGTTCTCCCCCTCTAGTGCATCGTCCTTCTCCTGTGTTCTCCCCCTCTAGTGCATCGTCCTTCTCCTGTGTTATCCCCCTCTAGTGCATCGTCCTTCTCCTGTGTTATCCCCCTCTAGTGCATCGTCCTTCTCCTGTGTTATCCCCCTCTAGTGCATCGTCCTTCTCCTGTGTTATCCCCCTCTAGTGCTATCGTCCTTCTCCTGTGTTATCCCCCTCTAGTGCATCGTCCTTCTCCTGTGTTATCCCCCTCTAGTGCATCGTCCTTCTCCTGTGTTATCCCCTCTAGTGCATCGTCCTTCTCCTGTGTTATCCCCCTCTAGTGCATCGTCCTTCTCCTGTGTTATCCCCTCTCTAGTGTATCTTCCTGCTCCTGTGTTCTCCCCTCTCTAGTGTATCGTCCTTCTCCTGTGTTCTCCCCTCTAGTGTATCGTCCTTCTCCTGTGTTCTCCCCTCTCTAGTGTATCTCCTTCTCCTGTGTTCTCCCCTCTCTAGTGTATCGTCCTTCTCCTGTGTTCTCCCCTCTCTAGTGTATCGTCCTTCTCCTGTGTTCTCCCTCTCTAGTGTATCATCCTTCTGTGTTCTCCCCTCTCTAGTGTATCATCCTTCTCCTGTGTTTCTCCTCTCTAGTGTATCATCCTTCTCCTGTGTTCTCTCCTCTCTAGTGTATCGTCCTCCTGTGTTCTCTCCTCTCTAGTGTATCATCCTTCTCCTGTGTTCTCCCCTCTCTAGTGTATCATCCTTCTCCTGTGTTCTCCCTCTCTAGTGTATCGTCCTTCTCCTGTGTTCTCTCCTCTCTAGTGTATCGTCCTTCTCCTGTGTTCTCTCTTCTCTAGTGTATCATCCTTCTCCTGTGTTCTCCCCTCTCTAGTGTATCATCCTTCTCCTGTGTTCTCTCCCTCTCTAGTGTATCATCCTTCTCCTGTGTTCTCTCCTCTCTAGTGTATCATCCTTCTCCTGTGTTCTCCCCTCTTAGTGTATCGTCCTTCCTGTGTTCTCTCCTCTCTAGTGTATCATCCTTCTCCTGTGTTCTCCCTCTCTAGTGTATCGTCCTTCTCCTGTGTTCTCTCCTCTCTAGTGTATCGTCCTTCTCCTGTGTTTCCTCCTCTCTAGTGTATCGTCCTTCTCCTGTGTTCTCCCCTCTCTAGTGTATCGTCCTTCTCCTGTGTTCTCTCCTCTCTAGTGTATCGTCCTTCTCCTGTGTTCTCTCTCTCTAGTGTATCATCCTTCTCCTGTGTTCTCCCCTCTCTAGTGTATCATCCTTCTCCTGTGTTCTCCCTCTCTAGTGTATCATCCTTCTCCTGTGTTCTCTCCTCTCTAGTGTATCATCCTTCTCCTGTGTTCTCTCTTCTCTAGTGTATCGTCCTTCTCCTGTGTTCTCCCCTCTCTAGTGTATCGTCCTTCTCCTGTGTTCTCCCCTCTCTAGTGTATCGTCCTTCTCCTGTGTTCTCCCCTCTCTAGTGTATCATCCTTCTCCTGTGTTCTCTCTCTCTAGTGTATCATCCTTCTCCTGTGTTCTCCCCTCTCTAGTGTATCATCCTTTCCTGTGTTTCTCCTCTCTAGTGTATCATCCTTCTCCTGTGTTCTCCCTCTCTAGTGTATCGTCCTCCTGTGTTCTCCCTCTCTAGTTATCATCCTTCTCCTGTGTTCTCTCCTCTCTAGTGTATCATCCTTCTCCTGTGTTCTCTCCTCTCTAGTGTATCATCCTTCTCCTGTGTTCTCCCCTCTTTTCTAGTGTATCATCCTTCTCCTGTTTCTCCTCCTCTCTAGTGTATCATCCTTCTCCTGTGTTCTCTCCTCTCTAGTGTATCATCCTTCTCCTGTGTTCTCCCTTTCTAGTGTATCATCCTTCTCCTGTGTTTCTCCCCTCTCTAGTGTATCGTCCTTCTCCTGTGTTCTCCCCTCTCTAGTCTATCATCCTTCTCCTGTGTTCTCCCCTCTCTAGTGTATCATCCTTCTCCTGTGTTCTCCCTCTCTAGTGTATCATCCTTCTCCTGTGTTCTCCCCTCTCTAGTGTATCATCCTTCTCCTGTGTTCTCCCCTCTCTAGTCTATCATCCTTCTCCTGAGTTATCCCCTCTAGTGTATCATCCTTCTCCTGTGTTCTCCCCTCTCTAGTGTATCATCCTTCTCCTGTGTTCTCCCCTCTCTAGTGTATCATCCTTCTCCTGTGTTCTCCCCTCTCTAGTCTATCATCCTTCTCCTGTGTTCTCCCCTCTCTAGTGTATCATCCTTCTCCTGAGTTATCCCCTCTAGTGTATCGTCCTTCTCCTGTGTTCTCCCCTCTCTATTGTATCATCCTTCTCCTGTGTTCTCTCCTCTCTATTGTATCATCCTTCTCCTGTGTTCTCTCCTCTCTAGTGTATCATCCTTCTCCTGTGTTCTCCCCTTTCTAGTGTATCATCCTTCTCCTGTGTTCTCCCCTCTTAGTGTATCATCCTTCTCCTGTGTTCTCCCCTCTCTAGTGTATCTCCTTCTCCTGTGTTCTCCCCTTTCTAGTGTATCATCCTTCTCCTGTGTTCTCCCCTCTCTAGTGTATCATCCTTCTCCTGTGTTCTCCCCTCTCTAGTGTATCATCCTTCTCCTGTGTTCTCCCCTCTCTAGTGTATCATCCTTCTCCTGTGTTCTCTCCTCTCTAGTGTATCATCCTTCTCCTGTGTTCTCCTCCTCTCTAGTGTATCATCCTTCTCCTGTGTTCTCCCTCTCTAGTGTATCATCCTTCTCCTGTGTTCTCCCCTCTCTAGTGTATCATCCTTCTCCTGTGTTCTCCCTCTCTAGTGTATCATCCTTCTCCTGTGTTCTCTCCTCTCTAGTTATCATCCTTCTCCCTGTGTTCTCTCCTCTCTAGTCTATCATCCTTCTCCTGTGTTCTCCCCTCTCTAGTGTATCATCCTTCTCCTGTGTTCTCCCCTCTCTAGTGTATCATCCTTCTCCTGTGTTCTCTCCTCTCTAGTGTATCATCCTTCTCCTGTGTTATCCCCTCTCTAGTGTATTGTCCTTCTGAGTTATCCCCTCTCTAGTGTATCGTTCTCCTGTGTTCTCCCCATTTTATCATATCGTCCTTCTCTCATCTCAGTTGTATTATTTCCTTGTCTTTTAAATTTGGCATTTGATCATCTTGTCCGTCTTGTATTATATCCTAGTCTCCTCCCTCTTGTGTGATTTCCTTCTCTCCTCTCTCTTGTATTAATTACTTGTCTCCTCCCTATTGCAGTATTTCCACATCTACTAACTCATTTTTATTTAGTTTCCTCCCTCTTGTATTAATTAGCATCTCCTCCCTTTTGTATTACCTAATTTCTTGTTTCCTCCCTCGTGTTTTTTCCTCATTTCCTCCGTCTTGTACAGTCTTGGCCAAAAGTTTTGAGAATGACACAAATATTAATTGTTACAAAGCCTACTGCTTCACTTTTTCTAATGGCAATTTGCATATACTCCAGAATGTTATAAAGAGTGATCAGCTTAACAGCAATTACTTGCAAAGTCAATATTTGGCTAGAAAATGAACTTTATCCCCCAAAACACATTTCAACATCATTGCAGCCCTGCCTTAAAAGGACCAGCTAACCTCTTTTCAGTGATTGCTTCATTAACACAGGTGTGGGTGTTGATGAGGACATGGCTGGAGATCAATCTGTCATGATTAAGTAAGAATGACACCACTGGACACTTTAAAAGGAGGCTGGTGCTTGGCATCATTGTTTCTCTTCTGTTATCCATGGTTATCTCTAAAGAAACACGTGCAGTCATCATTGCAATGCAAAAAAATGGCCTAACAGGGAAGAGTATCGCAGCTAGAAAGATTGCACCTCAGTCAACAATCTATCGCATCATCAAGAACTTCAAGGAGAGAGGTTCCATTGTTGCCAAAAAGGCTCCAGGGCGCCCAAGAAAGACCAGCAAGCGCCAGGACCGTCTCTTAAAAGTGTTTCAGCTGCAGGATCGGCTACCAACAGTGCAGAGCTTGCTCAGGAATGGCAGCAGGCAGGTGTGAGTGCATCTGCACGCACTGTGAGGCGGAGACTCTTGGAGCAAGGCCTGGTCTCAAGGAGGGCAGCAAAGAAGCCACTTCTCTCCATAAAAAACATCATGGACAGACTGATATTCTGCAAAAGGTACAGGCATACTCATATGTATAAGCCTACAAAATTATACCTCCACAAATATACTTCAAAAAGGAAAAATTAGGTTTTTCAATATAAAAGTAATTTTTATTAAACAATTATTAAAAATGAATTTAAAATATTCATACATATACAAAAAAGCGGGGAACATATGCAATAAAGATATAAATAAAGCCTAATGAGGGTATTCATGCAAATGGTTAAATAAGGAATTCCTTACTAATGATCTCGGGAGAGAAAAAAAAAAAAAAAAAGCTGCTCAAGTGTGCTATATATATCTACTATATGGTGCAGCATAAAGTTCTCCTCTTTAAATAACACCTCAGTAACCATGAATATACGCCTAGCTCATATATACATATATAAAAAACCAAGTGGTTTATAAGTTGTGCAAGCTAGAAAAGAGTGCCTAGTATATTATATATGGCAGAACTAATGCCTATATCAAACATTTGCCCTGTTCAAAATGTGAGCCAATATGGCAAAAACTAAATAATGCTTGCAGGAAAAAAGCAGTTTCATGGCTGGCAAAAGGTTCCCATACCTCTAATCAGGCTGCAGCACCCCTGACGCGCGTTTCGCTAGTCGCTTCTTCCAGAGGGGACGTGCTAGGGGTGCTGCAGCCTGATTAGAGGTATAGGAAACCTTTTGCCAGCCATGAAACTGCTTTTTTCCTGCAAGCATTATTTAGTTTTTGCCTTTTTATGAAAATGGTGTGCGAGCCCCCTTATGAGATAACAGCTGCAGGCAGCGCAGTCTGCCACCCATTTGTGCCTCAGAAAAGCGCCCGCGCTGTGGGGGTGAGGGGGTTAAACTTCTGCCCTGCGGGTAGAAGTGACTCACCCAGCTGGTCGCGGTGCAGCGTCTGCCGGGAGGGGAGGAGAGCAATGTTCTGGACACAGGCGCTCCGAGGGAGCTTTCAGCCTGCTTGTAATGGCCGCCGCGCTGTGCCTCCGTGTGCTCCATGCAGAGAAGCCGGAAATGGAGACTGCAGTAAAGCGCGCGCTCAGAGCGGCGCGAAATTCAAATAAAAAAGCGCGCACTCCTCTTTCCCGTTCTCTATGTCCTGCAGGCATCCACCTGCGGACAAAAAACACACAGTCACCGCATGTAATATTGTCACAGCGACTGCCGCAGCAGTCGCTAATCACTCACACACATCATCAAAATGTGGAGTACTCACCAGCCGAAAGCGCCACAGGGACCCCCAGGGGTTTCTGGCGCTATGCCCATGCTTCCCCCCAGGGCGGGGAACGCAGTGACCCCTGCAGCGCGGTTTGCGTCCCCGCCAGGGAAGCCATCCTCATCCCCCCGGGCCGGCAGGGTTCTGCAGGGACCACCATTAGGGTAATACAGATCCGCCAAGGGAGAGGTTGGGGTCCAGCAGCGCTGAGACCCCTGAGACCTCTAGACCACATTTGGTGATCCAAGTCTCTTGTCCGATAAAAATAATAAAATCTTCTGAGGAGCTGCTTCCAGCAGCGACCATCCTCTGAGTCCTCAAATTGTAAACTGGAGAGCTGGAGTAGGAGGAGCCCGAGCTGGAGGGGCCGGTCAACACTTTTTAATCTGAGGTGTCAATCCTATCTGGGCTCCGCATAACCACTAGTAATGTCTAGTGTGTCTCCCTTCCTTCATCTGCAGCTGAAATGTTCACTACGCCTCTGGATAAAATCCTTGAGGGGTGTGGTTTACAAAACGGGGTCACTTATGGGGTCTCCAAATGCAACATGGCATCCGCTAATTATTCCAGCAAATTTTACATTCAAAAAGTGAAACTGTTCTCCTTCCCTGCAAAGCCCTGCCGTGCACCCAAACAGTGGTTTTCCCCCACATATGGGGTATCTGCGAACTCAGGAGAAATTGCACAACAAGTTTTAGGGTCGATTTTGTCTTGTGAAAATAAAAAAAGTTTGGGTCCAAAGTAAACATTTTTGTAAAAAGTTAACTGTTAATTTCTTCCTTCCACATTGCTTCAGTTCCTGTGAAGCACCTGAAGGATTAATAAACGTCTTGAATGTGGTTTTGAACACCTTGAGCGGTGCAGTTTTTAGAATGGTGTCACTTTTGGGTATTTTGTGTCATCAAAGTGACTTCAAGTGTGATGTGGTCCCAAGAAATAGAATTACACTTACCGGTAATTCGGTTTCCAGGAACCTTCCACGACAGCATAGGAGGATGTCTCCACGCCCTGATGGGGGACAGGAAACAGAGGTTAAAAGGCCCTCCCATTTGCCAGCGACTTATAACGGACACCATAGCACCGGTTACCTTTAGTATCTCCGGACTTATCCAAGGAACATAGGGAGGGAATTGCGCTGTTGTGGAAGGTTCCTAGAAACCGAATTACCGGTAAGTCTAATTCTATTTTCTCTAGTCACCTTCCACGACAGCATAGTAGGAATACCAACTAATTCTGCACTAGGGGGTGGGGGGGTGACAATGGCCTGGAGTACTTTCTGGCCAAAGACTAGATCCCTATTGGACAATACGTCCAATCTGTAGTGTTCGGAGAAGGTATGTAGCGAAGACCATGTCGCAGCCTTGCAAATCTGCTCCGCGGATGCGCCTGCTTTCTCTGCCCAGGAGACAGATGTAGATCTTGTTGAGTGGGCCATGACCCCTTTTGGGGGTGACATATTCTGAGCCAGATATGCTTCTGATGTGGTTTTTTTTAATCCAGTTAGAGATGGTGTTTTTTGGTCACCCTTTTCCCTTTATTTCAACCAGATTGATGGACAAAGATTCTGATAAATTCTCCAAGAACTGGTTTCCAAGTAATGTAGAATGATGCGCCGGATGACGAAAGTGTGGAATCTCTCCTCCTTTGGATTTGCTGGATTCTGGTAAAAGGACGGGAGGATAATTTCCTGGGATCGGTGGAAATCAGAGACAACTTTCGGGAGAAAGGATCGAGAAGAAGGACTATTGAGTCATCTCTAATTAATAAATAAGGCTCCCTTATTGATAATGCTTGTAATTCGCATACCCTTCTAGCTGTGGTTATAGCAACCAAGAAGGCCGTCTTGTATGAGAGGAGTTGAGGAGTGCAAGAGGACAAGGGTTCGAACGGTGGACCTGTGAGCCCCTTAAGAACTAGATTTAGATCCCATGAGGGAACCAACTGCTTCCTAGGATGCATTCTGAGAGCCGATGTCATGAACCTTTTAATCCAGCGGAGACTGGCTAAATCCTGATTGAAAATCGTGCTCAGGGCAGAGATCTGAACCTTCAGAATACCGGGTCTAAGATCGATCTCTAGACCCCTCTGTAGGAAATCCAGGATTTGTGATACATTTGGGTGAAGTGGATCAGGCAGGTTAGGGAGACAGAAGGATAAAAACTTCTTCCAGACCATACATTAGATAGCGTTGGTTACTGGCTTCCTGGATCTCTAAAGTGGTGATTACTGAGTCCGACAACCCTTTGGCTTTCAACACCTGGGCTTCAGTAACCAGGCAGCTAGCTTCTACTTCTGAGGTTCCGGGTGATGAATGGGCCCCTGAGAGGAGGTCGGCCTCCATCGGTAAGTGAACTGGACCGTCTATCTGAAGCACGATGACCAAATTGAACCAGCTTCTTTTTGGCCATAATGGGGCTAAGTGAACTGGACCGTCTATCTGAAGCACGATGACCAAATTGAACCAGCTTCTTTTTGGCCATAATGGGGCTACCAGGATAGTTGGGACTTGATCCTCTCGGATTTTCCATAGAACTTTCGCTAGTATTGGAATTGGTGGGAACGCATAAGCCAACTGAAAGTCCCATTTTTTGGGCCAAGGCTTCTACCCCTTTGGAGTTGTCCCTGGGATTTAGGGAAAAGTAGGCCCTGAGTTGTGTATTTTGGCGTGACGCAAATAAATCTATCTCTGGTAGGCCCCATCTGTCTGCCAGCAGCCTAAAGATTCGCCTGTTTAGGCTCCATTCCCCGGCTGAATGTCCTGGCGACTTAGAAAGTCCGCCTGAAGGTTGGAAGAGCCTTTCAGATGAACTGCTGTTAGGGAAAGCAGGTGTTTTTCGGCCCAACACAATATTCGATTCGAAACACTCCTTAGGTTGTTGAACCTTGTGCTCCCCTGATGTTTGATGTGAGTGACCATAGTCATATTGTCTGAATATACTCGGATATGGAATATATGGCGCTATAATAAATAATAATAATATGATGTCCAGCGATCTGACAGCCTGATGCCAGAAGGACCTCCTCCACTGCTTTCAACTCTCTGAAGTTGGATGATTTTGTGCTCGTTTTTTGATCCCAGAGTCCCTGGAAGGGGGTATGATCCACCATGACCCCCCAGCCTTGCCTGCTGGCATCTGACGTAATTGTAATTAGCAGGTCCTGAGCCCAGCTTACACCTCTGGGAAGATTCCTGGGACTTAACCACAAGGCCAGGGAGGCCCTTACACGGCTTGGAGTGTGTACTCTCCTGTTCAGGGTACGGAGAACCCCGTTCAGTTTTCAAGGATATGAGCTTGGAGCACTCTGGAGCATTCATGCTACCGATTGAATGCAGGCTGTCATAAGCCTAGGAACGACATGGCTTCCCGGAGCAAAGGTGATCTCTGGTCCCTGAAATTTGTGACCTTTGCCATTAGCGCCAGAAGATGGTCCTCTGGAAAAAATGATATCTGTTTTGTGGAGTCCAGTAGGACTCCAAGAAATTTCCTTGTCTTGGAGGGCTGCAGCTAAGATTTTTTCAGCTTTGGAAGCCGTCCCAGAGATTTCAGAATGTCGAGAGTCTTTACTATATGATTCTCTAGGGTTGCAGCAGTAGACGCTATTATCAGTAAGTCGTCCAGGTAAGGCACTATGCAGACGCCTTGACTCCGGATGAAAGACACCGTCTCCGCTATCATCTTGGAGAAGACTCTTGGCGCTGAGGAGATGCCAAGGGGAAGAACGTTGAACTGAAACCACCCGCTGGCTCCCCTGTACCGCAAATCTCAAATATTTTCTGTGTCGCAGGTGAATTGGGACGTGGAAGTAAGCGTCCTTCAGGTCTATGGTTGACATGAAGTGAGGCCCGAGCCAATTTCGCTGATTCCATTTTGAATTTGCAGTACGATACATGCTGATTCAGCCCCTTTAGGTTTATAATGATACGTGCCTCCCTGAAGGCTTGTTTACTAGAAATAAACGGGAGTAGTGGCCTAAGCCCCACTCTGTCTCTGGTACTGGAGAAATCGCATTTGACTTTACGAAGTCTTGAGGCCTGCTAGTAGCATTGTTTGGGCACTCGGAGCTAGAAGGAAGGTGACTTTTAGACCCTGTGGGAGGACTCGAATTCTATCAGGAGACCCTATTGGATGACATTGAGGACCCAACAGCAGGTGGTAATAGCTTGCCAATGAGGAGCATATTTTGCGAGTCTCCCCCCACCGGGTTGGAGACATTGTTTATCCTGTTCGGGGATGAGAATATTTTTCCCCCTACCCTTGGCGTAGCTCCACCTCTCAGTCTTTCCTTTCCACCTTGATTGGGAGGTTTTAGGCTGGGAAGCATGAAAAAAAAGCACTTCTTGGGTTGCTTTTGCTCCGGGAGGGCTTTTTTCCTATCTGTGGTCTTTTCCAGAATCTCGTCTAAAGCGGGCCCAAACACATACTAGCCTTTGAAGGGAATTGAGCATAATTTGACTTTAGAAGTAATATCTCCACTCCACATTTCGAGCCAGTTGGCTCTTCTAGCGGAGTTGGACTGTACTAGAGACCTGTCGGCAATCCTGATGGACTCCATAGAGGCGTCCGCTAAAAACCCAGTGGCTCTTTGGAGAACAGATAGGGAATCTAGCAGTTCCCCTCTAGCGGTGCCCTGGGAAATATGAGCTTCCAACTCCTCTAGCCAGCGAGACAGAGCTCTGGCCCCGCAGGTGGAGGCTATGTTGGCTTTTAGTGCAGAAGTGGACATCTCCCAAGACTTCTTTAGGAGACTATTTTCCTGTCCATTGGGTCTTTTAGCTGAGAGGAATCCTCGAAAGGGAGCGCGTTTTTTTTCCCTGCAACTCTCGCCACCTGTACGTCTACTTTAGGTATATCCCATCTATGGGGATCACCTTCCAGGGGAAATCTAGGTTTTAACTCAGAGGGAGTGCTGAGCTGATTCTCTTGGAGCTCCCGTTCCTGCGATATCATGTCGAGGATATTGCTATGTACTGGAAACCCGATGACTTTCCCTGTTCAGTCCACCAAACATTTGGTCCTGAATGGACTGAGGCACCGACTCTTCCTCCAACCCATAGTGCTGCGTACAGCAGCTACCGGTTCTTCTATATAATCAGAAAAAAGGCATTTTCTTGCATCTGCGGCTTTAGGTGACCCCAGTTCATCCCACTACCAGAGGATGAAGCATAGGAATGGTCTGACACTGACTCAGAGACAATTTGTATTTTCTTCTCTTTCCCCCGGAGAGGGAGATGGTGGGTGGTGGAGTAAGGGCTGCCAGGGAGGACGGAACCTCCTGTCGGACCAGGAAGCGAATCTCCTCTGGTAGAGAAGGCTGCTTGGCTCTAAACACTTTTTCTATACGTTTGGCAGAGCTTCTTGTCCCATAGTGAAGGAAGCTTTATATTACACATGGCTCACTTCTTTCTGGTAGGGGCTCTAGGGGTAGACTTATCTCTCTAAAAGAGAGTAATACAAGTAGGAATCCCCAATGCCTGACCCTACTAGGACCCACCTCACACACAACTTACAGTAGCTGGGGTAGCGCTGGGCTCTGCAGGTGCAGGGCATGAAGTGCCTTCCATACTGGTAGGGTATCAGTCTTACCTTATTGGCGACTTCAGGCAGTTTTTATGTCCAGAAAACCACTGCCCTCCGCGTAATTAGCGTCCCCTCCCCTTCGTCTATATGCGGGACGAAATCTAAGTCCGCGTGCACCGCGTGTCGTTCAGTCCTCCATAGAGCCTCAGAGAGCCGGCAAGAAGTATGCATTACAGTGTAGAACGCAAGTCACGGAAGTAACGAGCGCGTTCCAATGACGTCACTTCCGGGACACCGGACAACGCGCTCGAGGAGGGGAGAAAGACCGGGGAGCCACAGGAGGACCCCGGTCGGGATCACTGGCCTGCTTTACCCTCATGAGGGGCGCAGGAAGGCCAGGAGTCCCGAGGCCAGCGCAAGCGAGAACAACGGGAGCACCACGGAGGAGGCGAGACGCGACCACCACTGCCCGGCTGAACAGGCGCTGCCACCACAGCATATGGAACGACCTCTCCCTGCCCCCGGGAGACAGGAAAGACACTGGCAAGTGGGAGGTGAGAGGGCCTTTTATGTCATTAGGGCGTGGAGACATCCTCCTATGCTGTCGTGGAAGGTGACTAGAGAAAAAATGGTTTTGTAAATTTTGATGGAAAAACACGAATTTTGGTAAAGACTTACCTGTAAAATCCTTTTCAGCGAAGGAAGGAAGAGAGACACAGTAATTCATTACTGATGGGTAGGCGGAGCCCCAGATCAGGATGTTACCTCAGATCAAAAGAGTGATGACTGGCTGGCCCCTCCAGCTCGGGCTCCTCCTACTCAGCTCCAGTCGTATCAAAGCTTTTAGGAAAAGAGCCAAGATCACCAGCGGAGCAACATAACCCCTTCTGAAGGAACTTCAGAGAAAAAACACAAGGATACAGGTTATGCATGCAAAGAAAGCCAAAAACCACAGAGTTCCAGGTACTACTCACGGAACCTGACTACTGCGATGAGCTGGCGATGCTGGAACAGAGCCTTAGCGCGCTGACCTCAGCCCAGATAATCGCTATCAGATAAGGGTCGCGCTGCATCTGAAAACATCAACACACTTCTGCCGTGGGAGGGTGCTGTGTCTCTCTTCCTTCCTTCGCTGAAAAGGATTTTACAGGTAAGTCTTTACCAAAATCCGTGTTTCAGCTGCAGATGAAGGAAGAGAGCCACAGTAATTCATTACTGATGGGACGTCCCAAAGCAGTCCAAAAATAAGGGTGGGAAAAAACCAACAAAAGGCAGAAACCCAACAACCTTAACAACAAAGCGCAACCAGCGCTAAACACAAGTTCATCCAGAACTTTAAACTACAGCTGCCTGCAGGACCCTACGTCCGAGGGCTGCATCAGCGGAAGCACTGACGTCCACTTTATAAAATCTTGTAAACGTGTGGACAGAGCGCCAAGTCGCCGCTCGGCAAAGCTGCACTGCCGAAGCACCTTGATGAAAAGCCCACGATGAAGCCACAGCTCTCGTGGAATGGGCTCGAATCTTAATCGGGCAAGATTCACCCGAAGACGGTAAGCTTCCAAAATAGCTGACCGGATCCAACGAGCTATAGAACCCTTGGAAGCTCGTTGACCACGCCGACGACTGCCGGAACCACAAACAGGGAGTCGTCTTACGAAAACCTTGAGTAATAGATAGATAAAACTTCAAGGCCCGCACTAAATCCAATGTGTGTAAATCTCGCTCTTTCGTATTCTTCGGATCCGGACAGAGTGAAGGCAACACAATATCCTGGTTAACATGAAATTGTGACACCACTTTAGGCAAAAAATCACCCCGAGTGCGAAGCACTACACGATCCGGAAAAAAACTCCAGAAAAGGAGGCGAGCAAGAAAGAGCTGCCAATTCAGAAACTCTCCTCAAGGAAGTGACTGCAACAAGGAAAGCCACCTTCCAAGAAATTAAAGAAAGGCTAGCAGAAACCATAGGTTCAAAAGGTTTATGCTGAAGAGCCTCCAAAACAAGGTTGAGCCGCCAAGGAGACACGGGTGCCTTCCGCGGCGGAAACTTACGAGAGATACCTCGGAAAAAAGAGATCACGTCTCTATTCGAAGCAATGGTTCTCCGGAATAATAAGGACAGAGCAGAAATCTGACCTTTCAGAGTGCTAACTGCCAAACCCTTGTCTAGCCCATGCTGCAGAAAAGCCAACAGGTTGGGAATGGAAAATTTTCTCGGGTTCCGAGAAGACCCCAAACACACGAAAAGAAGGTTTCCCAAATTTTGTGGTAAATCCTAGAAGTAGCCGGACATCTTGCAGCACGAAGGGTAGCAATGACCTCGGCTGAAAAACCTTACGGGTCAAGATCTCGGTCTCAAGAGCCACGCCGTCAAACGCAGGGACATCAAGTCCGGATGACAAATGGGCCCCTGAGTCAACAAGTCCTGTTGAAGAGGGAGTGGAAACGGAGGTGCCGCCAACAGCGACATTATGGTCGAGAACCAACCCTTCTTGGCCAGTCTGGAGCTATCAGAATAGCTGGAATTCTCTCTAGTCTGATCCGACGCAGCACTAGAGGAAGTAAGGATATCGGCGGGAATACATAGATCAGCTTGAACTGATCCCACTGAGCCACTAGAGCATCCACCGCCACCGCCTTCGGGTCCTTGTACCTGGACATGAATGTCGGTAACTTGGCATTGGACCTGGAAGCCATCAAATCCACTTGGGGGGTTCCCCAGCGAGAGCACAGTAGTGCAAAGACTTCCGGGTGGAGGCTCCATTCCCCGGGATCCATCCTTCTGCGACTGAGAAAGTCCGCTGTAATATTCTGAACCCCTGGAATGTGAATCGCCGAAATGGCTGGTACATTGGCCTCTGCCCAAATCAGAATTCGGGACACCTCTACCATGAGTCTGGAACTCCTTGTCCCACCTTGGTGATTGATATACGCGACAGCCGTCGCATTGTCTGTCTGCACACGGACTGGCAGACCGCTCAAAGGGACCGTCCAATGTTGGAGGCAAAGAAAAATCGCCCTCAATTCCAGGATGTTGATCGGAAGCACAGACTCTTCCGGTGACCATACCCCCTGAATCCAGAGATTGTTCCAAACACCCCCAGCCCGTCAGGCTGGCATCGGTGGTTATGACTGACCACTTCAGAGGGAGGAAAGACTTCCCCAGGGAGAATGCCCCTGGACGTAACCACCATTCTAGAGAATCCCGCACCGCGCGAGAAATGGTGACACTGCAATCCAGCGATTGCGACTGGTTCCATCGACTCAAGATGAACCTTTGAAGAGTCCTGGAGTGGAACTGGGCAAAAGGAATTGCCTCCATGGACGCCACCATCAGTCCCAGAAGGCGCATACACTTCCGTAGGGACATTACCGTTGAGGATGTCATAATCTGTACATGTCGAAGAAGACATGACTGTTTGTCTGGTGGTAGGGAAACTACCGACCGAAACGTGTCGAGATGCATTCCCAAAAAGAGAATTGTCCTCGATGGTTCCAGGGACGACTTCTCCCAATTGACCAGCCAACCGAAGTCTTTCAGAAACTGAAGAGACAAATCCCGAGCCGTCAATGCCTCCTCCTCCGAGGAAGCCACGATCAAAAGATCGTCCAGATAAGGGAGAATCGTAATCCCCTGTCTTCGAAGGAGTGCCATGAGGGGCGCCAGAATTTTTGTAAAGACCCTTGGCGCTGATGCTAAGCCGAACGGCAGAGCCACGAACTGGTAATGATTCTGACTTATGGCAAATCGAAGAAAGCGCTGATGAGCCTTTCCGATGGGAATATGCAAATAGGCGTCGCGAATGTCGATTGACACCAGAAAATCGTTCTGTGACAGAGCTGCCACAACGGAACGAAGCGACTCCATGCGAAATTTCCGGGCATGGACATGCCGGTTCAATCGCTTGAGATCCAGAATCGGGCGAAATTTGTTTCCTTTTTGGGAACTATAAAAAGGTTGGAATAAAAACCTTTCCCTCGGTCCTCTGACGGAACCGGTATCACTACACCTTTTGTAGTAGCGATTCGACCTCTCGCTGTAGAGCGACAACAAGCTCGGGTTCCGACGGAACGCGAGATTGACAAAAAACATTTGGGGGTTGAGAAGCAAACTCTATGAAATAGCCTGCCGACACTATCCGCGTTACCCAGGAATCTGGAACGCGAGCCATCCAAGTCTCCTTGAAAAGAAGCAGGCGACCCCCCACTCGAGAATCCTCGAGTGGACCCCTGGCGTCAATCCGACTTTGCGGTTTTCTTGTCAAGTTCCCGCTTGTTCTGGCGGAAACTCTGCTTCCAGGGAGTACGAGTTTTCTGAGAGGATTTCTTTCCTGAGAAAGAAGGACGACCCGATCCCCACGAGGAGTGACTAGATCGTCCTCGGCCCCGAAGGACCGCCGACCACTATAAACACCAGGCTTACTGGACACCGAGGCCATGGCCCTTCGCTGTGGTAATGCTGATTCCTTTGCCTTAGCCTTGGAAATCAGCTCTGTGAGGTCGGATCCAAAAAGATGGCCACCCTTGTAAGGTAAGGCCAACAACCCATGTTTGGAAAACGGTCCCCGGCCCACTGTCTGAGCCATAAAGCTCTTCTGACTGTGACCGCTGAAGCTTGCGCTTTGGCCAGCAGAGATGCCGTATCCAGACCGGCATCAAAGATATAACAGGGCTGCCGTTTCTAACCATTCACAAGTTTCCCGTATCTCAGATAACGGAGATTCATTTTGCAACTCCGTCTTCAGACGTGCCAACCAGCTTAGAGAAGCTCTAGCAGCACACATGGATCCTAGCACTGCTCGAAATCCATGACCCGCAGCCTCATAGCTTGCTTTTGCCGCCAATTCTGCCTTTCTATCCAAAGGCTCTGTAAGCTCGCTTTTCCCTTAATAGGAGTAGTGAGGATTTACTAAGCTGAGATAAGGACACATCCACTTCAGGAGCAGAAGTCCAATTAGCCTTTAACTCCGTAGAGCAAGGATAAAGTGTATCAAAGAAATGCGTTCCATGAAAACGCTTATCTGGACATAGACGTTCCTCCTCTATTACACCATTAAGCTCATCAGAGCTGGCAATGTTGTGCGCGAAGCACGGGGACTCCTGGAACATGCGTGTGATTTACCAGGACGACTAGTTACTCCTTCGGTAACTGTAATATATCTCTCATGGCTTCAATTAATGCCTCCGTACGCTTCGCCATAGAGGAACGCCCTGCGGCTCGTCCGCATCTGAATCGGATATTTCTCCACCCGAATTTAAAGGGGAACTCTCCCCAATATCAGATACATCTGACTCACTCCGTGTAGAGGCCGGTAACGGCCTGCGTCGCTTCCTCTGAGAGGAATTAGCAGACACATATTGACCTAAAAGGTCAGATAAGTTATTAATCGATCGAGCGATATCATCCAATTTTCCACCGCTGTCGACCGCAGCGTTTAGACGCTGTGGAGGTTGCGTATCTGATTGCCGCAATGGCACTGGGACGTGATCCGCGGCATCTGAACTCTGTTCAGACATGTCTCATCTGAATGAGCAGGTCAAAGCGGTAATACCAGCAAAAAACTATGCGGTTTTTTTTTTTTTTTTTCAAACGCTGAAGGGTTAACGCTCCACCAAGCAGAGTTACCCCAGCGGTATTCAGTCAGCAAATTTAGCAGGTAGAAATAACCCTCAAAGGGGTTAATATTGCAAACTCACCAAAATATATATATATTTGTGAGCCCCAGCCAATTTTTATGTCTCTGATGAGACTGCAGCTGCAGGATAGCGATCGCTGCGCTGGGGGGTGAGGAATCCACACTCACCCAGCTGGCCGTGGTGTCTATATGAGGAGGGGAGCGGTCCGAGGAGCCCAGGAGCCTGAGTAATGGCCGCCACAGTGAGGGGGTCGCAGGAGAAAAGCCAGAGCGCGCGTCTTCCCGCTCAAAAGACCGGGATAGATAGGCCACGCCCCTGCTAGCTCAAATAATGAGCGCGAACTCTCCCCGCTCCTGCTCCCTCTTGTCCTGCAGCTATCTGCCTGCGGACAAAAATCACCACATCTTCATGTAGTAGCGCTGTCACAGTAGCGCTGAAGCATACTGACTTTACATGTAGTAGCGCTGTCACAGCAGCGTTCATACTGACATTACATGTAGTAGCGCTGTCACAGCAGCGCTGAAGCTTACTGACATTACATGTAGTAGCGCTGTCACAGCAGCGCTGAAGCTTACTGACATTTACATGTAGTAGCGCTGTCACAGCAGCGCTGAAGCATACTGACATTACATGTAGTAGCGCTGTCACCGCAGCACTGAAGCATACTGACATTACATGTAGTAGCGCTGTCACAGCAGCGCTGAAGCATACTGACATACATGTAGTAACGCTGTCACAGCAGCGCTGAAGCATACTGACATTAGTAATAGCGCTGCTCATTCAGACGCTAAGCACTCACACATTAATTACTATTAAAATTTGTGTGGAGTACTCACCAGCCAAGGCGCCACAGGGGACCCTCAGGGGTTTCTGGCGCAGTGCCCATGCTTCCCCCAGGGCGAAGAACGCAGTGACCGCACGTGTGGTTTGCGTTCCCCCCAGAGAAGCTCTCCTCATCCCCCAGGGCCGGCAAGGATTCTGCAGGGACTTTGAGTAAATACAGATCCGCCAAGGGAGAGGTTGGGGTACAGCAGCGCTGGTACCCCTGAGACCTCTAGACCAACTAGTGATCCAAGTCTCCTGTCCGAATATTAAAATAATAAAATTTCCTGAGGAGCTGCATTAGCAGCGACCATCCTCTGGACCTCAAATCTTAGACTGGAGCTGAGTAGGAGGAGCCCGAGCTGGAGGGGCCAGCCAGTCATCACTCTTTTGATCTGAGGTAACATCCTGATCTGGGGCTCCGCCTACCCATCAGTAATGAATTACTGTGGCTCTCTTCCCTTCATCTGCAGCTGAAATGAGAAATTGCTGCTCAAATTTAACCCTCATAACGTCCTAACAAAAAAATTATGTTTCCAAAATTGTGTGATGTAAGTAGACATGTGGGAAATGTTATTAGATTTTGTGTGACATATCTTGATTTAATGGCATAACAAGTCATACCGGAGAAATGTTACCGCTAACATGAAGCACAATATGTCACGAGAAAACAATCACCGGGATCCGTGGAAGATCCAGAGCTACAGCCTCAAAGGGACAGTGGTCAGAACTGTAAAAATTGGCAGATGAAAAGATCTCCGAACGGCCTGAGGTTACAAATGACACATTTCCCTTTTGTTTTTTACGCAAAAAAATATATAAATTTTCAATATTTTCATCTTTTACATCTTAAAAATTACAAAAAGGGAAATGGGCCAATGCTAAAGTTTGGGCGCCCTTGGAGATCTGTGTGCGTTGGTAACTCGTCAAGAACCGAATTAAAATCAGTTCCATCTGCAGCCTGAATGTGCCCATGCCTCTCGATGAACCCCCCACTGACTGGCCATAAATCACCCCCTGTACTGCCCTGATCTCTGAAGCACCATTCCCACGTCTGAGGGGCCCGAAATCCTCCAACCAGTCTGCGTACCCCTGGATATAAGAAGGGGCCTGAGGAGAAGAGACGAGCGAGATGGATCCTTTGGGGGATGGTGATGCTGAGGCCAGCACCCCGGAGAGACTTGGAGAAACACAGATTACCCTGTGTGTGTCCTCTGTACCTTCAGCCCTTTTAGATCCGTTCATCTTCAACTTGCGTAACGTCCAGATCCAGAGGCGGGTGCAGGAAAAAGATGGATTTTGGTAAGAACTTACCTGTAAAATCCTTTTCAGCGAAGGAAGGAAGAGAGAGACAGTCATTACTAGAGGGTAGGCGGAGCCCAGATAGGATTGACACCTCAGATTAAAAAGTGTTGACCGGCCCCTCCAGCTCGGGCTCCTCCTACTCAGCTCTTCAGTCGTACCCAAGCTTAAGGAAGAACAATATCACCAGCGAAGCAACATAACCCCTTCTGAAGGACTTCAGAGAAAAAACATAAGAGTACAGGTTATGCATGCATTCGGCAAAAAAAAATCACACAGTTACAGGTCCTACTCACTGAACCTGACTACTGCGATAAGCTGGCAATGCTGGAACAGAGCCGTAGCGCGTCGACCTCAGTCCAGATAATCGCTATCAGAGAAGGGTCACGCTGCATCTGTAAATACAACAACACACTTCTGCCATGGGAGGGAGCTGTGTCTCTCTTCCTTCCTTCGCTGAAAGGATTTTACAGGTAAGTTCTTACCAAAATCCATCTTTCAGCTGCAGATGGAAGGAAGAGAGCCACAGTCATTACTAGAGGGACGTCCCAAAGCAGTCCAAAAATTAGGGTGGGAAAAAACCAAAATAGGCAGAAACCCAACAACCTAGATAAATGCGCCACAGGCGCCAAATACAAGTTAACTAAAAACTTTAAATTACCGCTGCCTGCAGGACCCTACGTCCTAAGGCCGCATCAGCGGAAGCACTGACGTCCACCTCATTAAACTTTGTAAATGTGTGGACGAAACGCCAGGTCGCCGCTCGGCAGAGTGAACTGCCGAAGCCCTTGATGAAAGGCCCACGATGAAGTCACAGCCCTCGTGGAGCGAGTTTGAATCTTAATCGGGCAAGGTTCGCCATTAAGACGGGTAAGCCTCCAAAATGGCCGACCGAATCCAACGAGCTATAGAGTCCTTGAAAACTCGTTGATCACGCCTACGACCTGCTGTAATCACAAACAGGGAATCTGACTTTCGAAAACCTTGAGTAATAGACAAAATAGAACTTCAAGACCCGCACTAAATCCAATTTGTGCAAGTTCCGTTCCTTTGCATTCTCTGGGCCGGGCAAAGCGAGGGCAACACAATATCCTGGTTAACATGAAATTGCGACACCACCTTAGGTAGAAAATCGCCCGTGTGCGAAGCACTACTCGATCCGGGTAAAAACTCCAGGAAAGGAGGCGAGCAGGAAAAAGCTGCCAACTCAGAAACCCTTCTTAAAGAGGTTACCGCCACTAAGAGGGTAACCTTCCAAGAAATTAAAGAAAGGCTAGCAGAACCCATAGGCTCAAAAGGTATATGCTGAAGAGCCTCCAAGACAAGGTTGAGCCGCCAAGGAGACACAGGCGCCTTCCGCAGTGGAAACTGACGGGTTACTCCGCGAAAAAAGGAACGTACGTCCCTACGCGAGGCGATAGCCTTCTGAAATAGCAAAGACAGGGCAGAAACCTGACCTTTCAGAGTGCTAACTGCCAAACCTTTTGTCCAGCCCGTACTGTAGCAAAGCCAACAAATTGGGAATGGAAAAAAAATCCTCGGATTCCTTGAAGAACCGAAACCACGAAAAGACCAAGTCTTGTGATAAATCTTAGTAGTAGCCGGACCTCTGGCAGCTCGCAGAGTGGCAATGACTTCGGCTGAAAAACCTCTACGGGTCAAGGTTTCGGTCTCAAGAGCCACGCCGTCAAACGCAGAGACTTCAAGTCCGGATGACGAACGGGCCCCTGGGTTAACAGGTCCGGGGAGGAGGAAGTGGGAATGGCGGTGCCGCCAAAAACGACACCAGTGTCGAGAACCACGTCCTCCTTGGCCAATCCGGGGCTATCAACATAGCCGGAATTCTCTTCCAGTCTGATCCGACGCAGCACCAGAGGAAGTAAAGATATCGGCGGAAACACAGACTAGCTCGAAATGGTCCCACGGAGCCACCAGAGCAACCACCGCCACAGCCTTCGGGTCCTTGTACCTGGACATGAAGGTCGGTAGTTTGGCAATTGAACCTGGATGCCATCAAATCCACTTGGGGAGTTCCCCAACGGAAGCACAGCAGCGCAAAAATTTTCGGATGAAGACTCCATTCTCCAGGATCCATCTTCTCGCGACTGAGGAAGTCCGCCGTGGTATTCTGGACTCCTGGAATGTGATCGCAGAGATGGCTGGAACCTTGGTCTCGGCCCATAGCAGGTTCCGAGACACCTCCATCATGAGGCTGGAGCTCCTTGTCCCGCCTTGGTGGTTGATATACGCAACGCCGTCGCGTTGTCTGTCTGCACTCGGACTGGTAGACCGCTTTAAAGGGACCGTCCAGTGTTGTAGGCAAAGGAAAAATTGCCCTCAACTCCAGGATGTTGATCGGTAGAACAGACTCTTCCGATGACCATACTCCCTGGATCCAAAGATCGTTCCAGACACCCCCCCCAGCCCGTCAGGCTGGCATCGGTGGTTATGACCGACCACCTCGGAGGGAGGAAAGATTTCCCCAGGAATAACGCTCCTGGACGTAACCACCATCCTAGGGATTCTCGCACCCTGTGAGAGATGATGACGCTGCAATCCAGAGAAGCTTGCGATCGATCCCAACGACTCAGAATGAGCCTTTGGAGGGCCCTGGAATGAAATTGGGCAAACGGAAGTGCCTCCATGGACGTCAAACCCAGAAGGCGCATACACTTCCAAAAGGACATTGCTGCCGTAGACCTCATAATCTGTACATGTCGAAAGAGACATGCCGCTTGTCTGGAGGAAGGGACACCACCGTCCGTACAGTGTCGAAATGCATTCCCAAAAACAGGATTGACTTCCAGAGACGACTTCTCCCAATTGACCAGCCACCCGAAATCCTCCAGGAGCTGAAGGGATAGATTGCGAGCCGTCCCCGCCTCCTCCTTTGAGGACGCCACAATCAGAAGGTCGTCCAGGTAGGGAAATCGTAACCCCCTGTCTTGAAGAATTGCATGAGGGGCGCTAGAATTTTTGTAAAAAACTCTGGGCGCCGAGGCCAAGCCGAATGGCAGAGCCACAAATGGCAATGGTCCTGACCTATGGCAAAACGAAGGAAGCGCCGGTGAGCCCTTCCGACGGGAACATGCAAATAAACGTCGCGAATGTCGATTGACCAAAAAGACGTTCTGCGACAGGGCTGCCACAACGGAGCGAAGCGACTCCATGCGGAATTTTCGGGATGTAAACATGCCGATTCAATCTTTGAAATCCAAAATAGGGCGAAATTTGTCCTCCTTTTTGGGGACCACAAAGAGGTTGGAATAAGAATCCTCTTCCCCGGTCCTCTGCGGAACCAGTATCACCACACACTTCTGCAGAAGGGAATCGACCTCTTGTAGTAGAGCGGCAAATAGTTCGGCTCTGACGGAATGCGAGATTGGCAAAACCTGTCCGGGGGTCGAGAAAGAAACTCTATGAAGTAGCCTGCCAACACAACCTGTGTTACCCAGGCGTCCGACACACGGGAAACCCAAGTCGGTTGAATTGGAGTAAACGACCCTCCACTTGAGAGCGCTCGAGTGAGACCCAGACGTCAGACCGCTTTAGCGGGTTTTTTGCCAGCTTCTGTCTTAATGGAAAGTTCTGTTTCCAGGGTATGCGGAATTTCTGAGAATTCCTTTTTTTTTTTTTTTTCTTAAAAAAAAGAGAGGAACGACCCAAACCCCCAGAGGGTTGACCGGATCATCCCCTGGACCGAAAGGACCGCCGACAACTACCGGCACTAGTCCTGCCAGCTCTGCGCTGCGGTAAAGCTGTTTCTTTTGCCTCAGAAATCAGCTCTGTGAGGTCAGATTCAAATAGCTGACCACTTTGTAAGCTAAAGATAGCAAACCTGCTTGGAAACCGCGTTTCACTGTCTAAGCCACAGTGCTCTTCTGACTGTGACTGCCGAGGATTGCGCCCTGGATAGCAGTGACGCAGAATCCTTAACTTGAAAAGCCCATCTATCTCGATAGAGGGGATCCATCTTGTCACGCCGTCCGTAGACGGCCAAACGGCTCAGGGAAACTTTACAAGTACACATAGATCCTTAATACTGAATCCATGACCCGCGGCCTTGCAGATGGATATTGTTGCCATCTCCATTTTTCTGTCCAGCAGGTCCTGCAGACTCGCCTTCCTTTACCAGGATAAAGGGACATTCACTTCAGGAGATCCAATTAACAATCAACTCCGTAGAAAACGGATACAGATTGTAAAGCCGTCGCGACCTATGCGACTCCTGAAACATCCGGGCCGACTTACCAGGACGCCTAGTTACCTCTCTCTGGTAACTGTAACGCCCTCATGGCTCCAATAGTACGGTCCATGAGAGAGGCAGAGTGTCCCTGCCGATCCTCCTTGTCCGAAACGGACATCTTCGCTACGCAGAAGGAAGGCACCGATTTGTGTCGCTTCCTTGAGAGGATCTAGCTGACACTCCATAACCTAGAAGGTCAGACAGGCCATCATAGAAACTAGCGAGGGCCTCCATTTTGACACCACTGGAACCTCCGACCGTTGCGCATGACGCTGTCGGGGTCTGCGTGTCAGTAGTCCGCATCTGACATGTCCTTGCACAGTATATGGCAGGTTAAACCTGTCAGTAACTAGAACAGTGTGTTTCTTAAAGAAAAAAACAATCGCTGAAGGGTTAAAGCTCTTAAAGAGAGAGCTACCCCAGCATTAATAGTTAACCGCCTAAGAAGGGGTTAAAGTAGCAGACTCCCCACAACCTTGATAATGAAAAAGTTGTGCGAGCCCCAAGTGGCTCTTATAAGGCAGCAGCTGCAGGACAGCTCTTTATGCCACCACTAACAGAAAAACGTTCCACAAGATCGCTAAAAATTGCGCTGTTTTGTATATCGCAATGACCTCAAAGTTGTTAAGGGATCGCTAACCGCTTATGCGATGTTAATGAGATCGCCCAGATTGGCAGCTACTAGCGACATTAAAAAATGATCACACAAACGATCGCATTAGTATGCGTCGTTATCAGGATCGTTAGTGGGAACGTATAGTGGCAGTATTAAAGTCGCAGATCCCCACAACCTCTTTATTATTATTGAAAAGAGTGTGCGAGCCCTTATGCGATAACAGCTGCAGGACAGCGCAGTCTGTCACTCATTAGTGCCCAGAAGGCGCCCGCGCTGTGGGGGTGAAGGGTTAAGCTTCTGCCCGCGGGCTAGAAGCGACTCACCAGCTGGTAACAGGAGGGGAGGAGGGAGAAGAGCCAGAAGAAGCTTTCAGCCTGCTTCTTTAATGGCCGCCGCGCTGTGCCTCCGTGTGCTCCATGAGGGAAGCCGGAAATGGAGACAGCAGTAAAGCGCGCGCTCAGAGCGGCGCGAAAATTCAAATAAAAAGGCGCGCACTCCTCTCCTATGTCCTGCAGGCATCCACCTGCGGACAAAAAACACAGTCACCGACATGTAATGTACAGCGGCTGCCGCAGCAGTCGATTAATAAAAATGCGTGGTACTCACCAGCCGAAGCGCCACAGGGACCCCAGGGGTTTCTGGCGCTATGCCCATGCTTCCCCCCAGGGCGGGGATCGCAGTGACCCCTGCAGCGCGGTTTGCGTCCCCGCCAGGGAAGCCATCCTCATCCCCCCGGGACGGCAGGGTTCTGCAGGGACCACCATTAGGGTAATACAGATCCGCCAAGGGAGAGGTGGGGGTCCAGCAGCGCTGAGACCCCTGAGACCTCTAGACCACATTTGGTGATCCAAGTCTCTTGTCCGATAAAAAATAATAAAATCTTCTGAGGAGCTGCTTCCAGCAGCGACCATCCTCTGAGACCTCAAATTGTAAACTGGAGAGCTGAGTAGGAGGAGCCCGAGCTGGAGGGGCCGCTCAACACTTTTTATAATCTGAGGTGTCTATCCTATCTGGGCTCCGCCTACCATAGTAATGACTGTGGCTCTCTTCCTTCCATCTGCAGCTGAAAGAAAAGTGACATCACAGAAACAGCTCAAGACTCATTGTCAGATCTGCTGATCTCATACCGGACCCCGACAGCTTGTGAAAACTCATAGACGCGCTATTAGCGGTGCCTTTACCGCCATCTTGTGGTGGCTCGAGTACCCACCCTCCTCTCTGCTGCCCTCTGGTGGCTTGGCGCAGGATTGCTCTCATCCACGGTTTTCCTTTATATAATAAGACGTCACACCGCGCCAATAGTTACAGGTTTATTATAAAATGTTCCACGTTCAGCGGCTGCAGCCGCCATAACCTCCTCCCCCATCACAATACATCCAACGTCAGGAAAAAAAAAAGTCAAAGAACCATCAGCAGGTGAAGTCCTGAAAAGTCACTAAAAAAACAGAAGGTAATGATGGAGGAAGTGGCGGTAATACCTGACGGCAGGGAGCGCTGACAGGAGGAGCGAGAGAGGGGCCGTGTCTAATAAACACAGGAGTTAAAAGAAATCCACGTCGTCCGGCGCGTCCAGGTCCCGGTATTCGATAATAGAGCGGGGGTCTCCTCTCATCAGCCTGTGGGCGAGGGTGGTCAGTACTGTGCGCGGGGGAGGGGGCAGCGATGGCGGATCACTACTCACCGGTTTCGTGGTTTCCCTGGGTAGACGCCGCCCTGACCCCTGAATGCATCGTATCCTCGTCCTGCGCCATAAGGATTGGGAGGGAACTGGGGCACTGCCGGAGAAGAGGTCAACCATTACAGGGTTGTAAGCCACCAGAAGAGACCCCCCAAACTAACCAAACCCTACCTACCTCCGTAACCCAGGACCGGCGGGCGAGGCTGCCCATATGACAGGAGGGCTTGGGGGGTCTGGTGAGGGTACAGCAGCCCCGGGGCCAAAGCTGCAGGAGAAGCCAAGAATCAGACACCTACACACACACACAAGGAAACCCCCCGGCAGTGGCCCTACCTTGCCCGGCTACGGGGGCCTGGATGGGCTTGACCTCGGGCAGGGCAGGCCGCTTGCTGTCCATCAGGAAGTTGTTGAAGAACACGACCTCCTTCTTCACCTCCTCGATCTTCTCGGCGTGCTTATTGTAGATGTGTTTCCGCACAAACTCGGGCCCCTGTGGAGGACAGGTGGTTAGTGCCGTCGGGGTCCCTAGTGCCCGGCTTCCACCCCAGGACCCTCCTCAGTACCTTGAACTTCTTTCCGCTCAGTGGGCACAGCCACTTCTCCTTGCCCAGCTCCTGGGTGTTCGCGGTTACAAACTTCTCCACCTCCTGCTCCGGATCTTTCTTCCCGACCTTCACGGCCTCCTCCTCGGACAGCGTCTCTCGCACGGCGAACAGCGGGGCCAGCTTCTCCTCAAACGTCTTCTGCCAGTCCACCACTGATGGGAGAGGGTCATGTGACTGCTGGATCTCTGCTTCCTGTCAGTGACCTGATGCCTGCCCTACCTCTCCCTGCTCACAGCTGACACTGTTACAGTGTGTCAGTATAGGAGCGGCTGCCTTTACTCCGCATGGGACAGACCCTCAGCTGTGTGTAATCTCCACTTATCGGAAGCAGACACTGAACCTGCTGGATGCCATGAAACCCACCTTCTCTGTGGGAGACGCGATTCGGCGGGATGGGTCCTCGCATGTGCATGATACCGCAGCGCGTCGGCATCTCGTCCTCGCTGGCGTAGTCGCAGTTGATGTAGTAATCGACGGAGTGAACGATGCGCAGATACAGGAGGAGCTTATCCAAGACCTAGGGTGTGAAGGGTTGAGTGTCATGACCGATCCACCCCCCTAAATCCATATCTAACCTAAGCTCCCTGAGAGCAGAGGGTGAAGCTCTCTGGGATCTGCTGGCAGTGACTCCGCACCTTAATGAGCTTGTCGTCCCTCTCCACGCTTATATCCGTGGGGTTCCCTTCCTTAGGGGGCTCCGTTCCAGCCGTCCTCCCGGCCCCACACAGCAGGTCCTCCTCTTCAGCGCTGACCTCATCGATCAGATAATCGGTGATATTCTTCAGTATTGGATTCTGAGCTGTGACTTCCTGGCAGGAAGGAACAAACGAAACATCAAAACCAGGAGCTGCCGACGATCCGCCCCATCCCTCCACCCACAGGGACGACCCACCGCACCCCTCCACCCACAGGGACGACCCGCCCCACCCCTCCACCCACAGGGACCCATAGGCTGGCATCTGCGCACCCCACCCCTAGGGACCCATAGGCCGTAGCCACCCCTGCCCCTCCCCCAGGGACCCATAGGCCGTAGCCACCCCGCCCCTCCCCAGGGACCCATAGGCCGTAGCCACACCCCGCCCCTGCCCCCCAGGGATCCATAGGCTGTAGCCACCCCCACCCCTCCCCAGGTACCCATAGGCCAGCAGCCACCCCTGCCCCTGCCCCCCAGGGACCCATAGGCCAGCAGCCACCCCTGCCCCCAGGGAACATTGGCCGACAGCCTCACCTCCCCGTCCTGCGGCTCCTTCCACAGCTGACCGCGCTCGTCCAGGGCGTGGATGAGCCTGGCCGCCAGCTTGATGTCGTTGCGCAGGATGGGCCGGTGCTGTGTGATGCCGCTCACATGCCGGATCCTCCAGGACAGCTCTCGGTTCACCACCGGACTCAGCTCACACTCGCGAAGCTGCAAGACACACAGAGGGGTGAGCAAAACAAAAAAAAAACAGGAGTGGTGCAGCTTTAATCCTAGGAGTCAGGAGGGGCCGCACCCGGATATTCTGCAGGTTCCAGCAGATCTCCTTGATGTTCACCCCACGATCGAACGTCACGTATCCTTTCCGCAGAAACCTAAAGGGGACACGGAGAAAGGTCACCGATGTGGAAAGACATGGCACACAACCCCACCAAGAAAGTGACTCACCTTCTCTCAGGCTGAGGATCAGACAGCGCCACCCGCAGGAAACCGGAATATCTCTTACACAGCTGCAGGGAGAGAACGTCATTAGGTGGAGCAGAACGGCAGTGTAAAGCATGGGGAGGGTAGAAAAAAACAGCACTTGTGTTACACTAGCGCTCGCTCACTGTCCCGGACACTCACCGCAGTGATTTCGGCCTTGGAGATGTTGGGGGCGACGTTCCTTATGAAGAGGGAGCAGGTCTTGTGCAGCGGTCGAGGCTTCACGATCTCCTCCTTCGGCTTTTCTTTAGGTTTTTCCTCTTCCTCTTTGGGAGATTCTTCTACCGAGAGACACCGAGGTCACGATCTACAGAGCCGACCATGGCGAGGGGTCCCGTGACTGTAGCCCCCCACTGCGAGACTCACCTCGGCCGTTCGGTGTCTCTTCCTTCTCTGGTTTGGGACTTCCAGGCTCTGAACCAGATCCGGACTCAGACTCGCTGCCGTCATCACTGTCGCCGCTCCGCTTCCGCTTTCTTTTAGTGGACTGTGAGAGAAAAGGAAGATGCCTGCAATGGGGCGAGTGCAGCCTAAAGGGACGCCAGGACGCTTAATCGTTAAAGGCCTATAATTCGCCGGCCGCAATCGGAGCGGGACACGTGCACCGAGAGAGAGGCCGCAAATCAGGAGAGAGCCGGGCCCTGGGAGAGCAGCCGCATCGGGAGCATGCCGCGTGCGCCGAGAGGCCGCAATCGGGAGAGGGCCGGGAGAGCGGCCGCAATCGGGAGCGGGACACGTGCACCGAGAGAGAGGCCGCAAATCAGGAGAGAGCCGGGCCCTGGGAGAGCAGCCGCATCGGGAGCATGCCGCGTGCGCCGAGAGGCCGCAATCGGGAGCGGGCCGGGAGAGAGGCCGCAAATCGGGAGTGGGCCGCATGCGCGGAGAGGCCGCAATCGGGAGAGAGCCGGGCTCTGGGAGAGCAGCCGCATCGGGAGCGTGCCGAGTGAGAGGCCGCAATCGGGAGCGTGCCGAGTGAGAGGCCGCAATCGGGAGCGTGCCGAGTGAGAGGCCGCAATCGGGAGCGTGCCAGAAGAGAGACCGCAATCGGGGAGCGGCCCGAAGAGAGGGCCGCAAATGGGGAGTGAGCCGGGCGCCGGGAGGGCGGTCGAAATGGGAAGAGAGCCGGGCGCCGGGAGGGCGGTCGAAATGGGAAGAGAGCCGGGCGCCGGGAGGGCGGTCGAAATGGGAAGAGAGCCGGGCGCCGGGAGGGCGGTCGAAATGGGAAGAGAGCCGGGCGCCGGGAGGGCGGTCGAAATGGGAAGAGAGCCGGGCGCCGGGAGGGCGGTCGAAATGGGAAGAGAGCCGGGCGCCGGGAGGGCGGTCGAAATGGGAAGAGAGCCGGGCGCCGGGAGGGCGGTCGAAATGGGAAGAGAGCCGGGCGCCGGGAGGGCGGTCGAAATGGGAAGAGAGCCGGGCGCCGGGAGGGCGGTCGAAATGGGAAGAGAGCCGGGCGCCGGGAGGGCGGTCGAAATGGGAAGAGAGCCGGGCGCCGGGAGGGCGGTCGAAATGGGAAGAGAGCCGGGCGCCGGGAGGGCGGTCGAAATGGGAAGAGAGCCGGGCGCCGGGAGGGCGGTCGAAATGGGAAGAGAGCCGGGCGCCGGGAGGGCGGTCGAAATGGGAAGAGAGCCGGGCGCCGGAGGGCGGTCGAAATGGGAAGAGAGCCGGGCGCCGGGAGGGCGGTCGAAATGGGAAGAGAGCCGGGCGCCGGGAGGGCGGTCGAAATGGGAAGAGAGCCGGGCGCCGGGAGGGCGGTCGAAATGGGAAGAGAGCGGGCGCGGGGGCGTCGAATGGGAGAGAGCCGGGAGGCCGCAATCGGGAGGGGGCCGGGAAAGCGGCCGCAATCGGGAGGGGCCGGGAAAGCGGCCGCAATCGGGAGGGGGCCGGGAAAGCGGCCGCAATCGGGAGGGGGCCGGGAAAGCGGCCGCAATCGGGAGGGGGCCGGGAAAGCGGCCGCAATCGGGAGGGGGCCGGGAAAGCGGCCGCAATCGGGAGGGGGCCGGGAAAGCGGCCGCAATCGGGAGGGGGCCGGGAAAGCGGCCGCAATCGGGAGGGGGCGGAGCGCGCAGGGGGGGCGGAAAGCGGCCGCAATCGGGAGGGGGCCGGGAAAGCGGCCGCAATCGGGAGGGGGGCCGGGAAAGCGGCTGCAATCGGGAGGGGGCCGGGAAAGCGGCCGCAATCGGGAGGGGGGGGGGTGTCACTTGCCGAGACAGCGGCTGTAATCGGGAGGAGGTGGGGGTCACTCACCGGGACAGCAACCGTAATTGGGAGGGAGTAGGGAGAGAGTGCCGCGCGCCGGCTGCAATCGGAAGTGGGCTGGGCGCCGAGAGAGCGGGCCAGGCAACGGGACAGCGGCCGCAATCGAGAGATGGCCAGGCGCCGGGAGAGCTGTTAAAGTAGAGGCAGCTACCGGGAAGGCAGCTACAATCAGGAGCAGCACGCTCACTTACTTTCCTATTTTCACGCTCCGGCTCCTCCTCCACCTTTTTTTCTTCCTCCTCCTCCTCTGGTTTTGGTGGTTTCGCCTCTTCTTCAGGCTCCTTCTCCGGCTCTACCTGTACATGGGCCCAACAATCGTTAGCACCGACCTTCCATCCACGTCCCGCCCCACCTTCACCGCCTCACCTTAGCTGGCGCCTCCTTCTCTTCTGGGGGCTTGCTCTGCCCCTCAGTGGTCCGGGCCTCATCTTTCTTTGCAGCCTCACGTTTTGCCTGCTCTTCCTCCTCATCCAGGATTTTTAGGTCCACCTCTGTACCTCCTTCCATCTTTATAACAGCTGCAAGACGTAAAAATAAAGAATCCGGCTTCAAGGGTCGACAGCTCCCACTGCGGGGGCCGCTCTGGGCTTGTGGCCCCCACGTCCATCGTCTCCTCACCTGCGTCCAGCAGTTTGATGATGGACGGCGCCTTCTCCATGTCCAGCTGGATCTCGTTTAACCAGTTGTTCTCCATTAAGTAGAGGAAGGAGTTCAGTCTGTTGCGCAGCGCCGCCTGCGACTCCTGCCGGTGGCGGCCCACCTCATCAGGGTGATACTTCGATCTGAACCTGAGAAGCCACGGGTGACAAATAGGAGGACGGACGGGAAAGGGATGGCGATGGGGAGAGAGAAAGAGACAATGAGACCGGGTGCAGGAAGTCAGTCACCAGCCCCATCACTACAGCCCTGCGTCCTGACACTGCCCACAGCAGGAGCCGCAGGACCGGGTGCACTCCCAGGTGACACCAGGCTGCAGCAGGGGGCGCAACACATCTACACCTGCAATCACAACACTGACTACTGTCCCCACTAACCAGCGGCACTGTTATACTCCAGTCAGAGTCAGAGCTGCGTCCACAACTCACAAAGAGGGGGTGCTGGTGTCCTGGAGTACCAGTGGGAGTACCAGTGCAGACCTGCTGCCTCTGCACAACACACGACGGGCTCGCTGCACCTCCGGTCATAACTAGAGCTGACGATGTAACTGCAGAATAGTGACGGCAGCTCTGTCTGTGACTGGAGGATAAGATATGATGTGGCTGCAGCTCTGGCTGTGACTGGAGGATAAGGTTCAATGTGGCTGCAGCTCTTGCTGTGACTGGAGTATACCACTTGTGGCTCCCCCCACACACTGGCCCCGCCCCCAGCAGCCCCACCCCCGTACAAAGCGGCTGATCAGACAGCAGGCTCCACCCCCAGCGTTACCTGCTCGGCAGCGGGCAGACGTTTCGGTATATAACATTTCCTGGAGATTTGGGGGTTACAGGCTCTGACTTTCTAACCTCAGACATCAGAAACTAAAGAAAACAACAAATCCTGACTGACTACGAACGGAAAAAGCGCGAACCGGAAGGAAAAAAAAGAAAAAAAACAAAACAACGCGGCGCCAGAAGGAGGACGGCGGCTGCACCTGGAGCGTCTTCAGAGAAGGAGAAAAGCGGAGAAAACAGCCAACATCAAATCACAGGTATCATCATATCAGCACACATGGGGGCCACACGGAGGGGTCCGACAGCAGGCGAGGGGGTGACAGGAGGAGCCACGGAGAGAAGAGAGGGGGACGACGGCAGAGGAGCCACGGAGAGAGGGGGACGACGGCCAAGGAGGAGCCAACGGAGAGGAGAGAGGGGGACGGGCCGAGAGGAGCCAACGGAGAGGAGAGAGGGGGACGACGGCCGAGGAGGAGCCAACGGAGAGGAGAGAGGGGGACGACGGCGAGGAGGAGCCACGGAGAGGAGAGAGGGGGACGACGGCCGAGGAGGAGCCACGGAGAGGAGAGAGGGGGACGACGGCAGAGGAGGAGCCACGGAGAGGAGAGAGGGGGACGACGGCCGAGGGGAGCCACGGAGAGGAGAGAGGGGACGACGGCCGAGGAGGAGCCAACGGAGAGGAGAGAGGGGGACGACGGCCGAGGGGAGCACGGGAGGAGAGAGGGGGACGACGGCCGAGGAGGAGCCAACGGAGAGGAGAGAGGGGGACGACGGCCGAGGAGGAGCCACGGAGAGGAGAGAGGGGGACGACGGCCGAGGAGGAGCCACGGAGAGGAGAGAGGGGGACGACGGCCGAGGAGGAGCCACGGAGAGGAGAGAGGGGGACGACGCGGCCCGGAGGGGGGGGACACGGCCGAGGAGGAGCCACGGAGAGGAGAGATGGGGGACGGGCCGAGGAGGAGCCAGAAGGAGAAGGGGGACGGGCCGAGGAGGACACGGAGAGGAGAGAGGGGGACGCGGCCAAGGAGGAGCCACGGAGAGGAGAGAGGGGGACGACGGCCAAGGAGGAGCCACGGAGAGGAGAGAGGGGGACGACGGCCAAGGAGGAGCCACGGAGAGGAGAGAGGGGGACGACGGCCAAGGAGGAGCCACGGAGAGGAGAGAGGGGGACGACGGCCGAGGAGGAGCCACGGAGAGGAGAGAGGGGGACGACGGCCGAGGAGGAGCCACGGAGAGGAGAGAGGGGGACGACGGCCGAGGAGCCAATGGAGAGGAGAAAGAGGGACGGGCCGAGGAGGAGCCACGGAGAGGAGAGAGGGGGACAACGGCCGAGGAGGAGCCACGGAGAGAAGAGAGGGGGATGGGCCGAGGAGGAGCCACGGAGAGAAGAGATGGAGACGACGGCCGAGGACGAACCACGGAGAGGAGAGAGGGGGACTACAGCCGAGGAGGAGCCACGGAGAGGAGAGAGGGGGACGACGGCCGAGGAGGAGCCAACGGAGAGGAGAGAGGGGGACGGGCCGAGGAGGAGCCAACGGAGAGGAGAGAGGGGGGACGGGCCGAGGAGGAGCCACGGAAAGGAGGTGGACGGGCCGAGGAGGAGCCACGGAGAGGAGAGAGGAGGATGACGGCCGAGGACGAACCACGGAGAGGAGAGAGGAGCCAACGGAGAGGAGAGAGGGGGACGGGCCGAGGAGGAGCCACAAAGAGGGGAGAGGGGGACGGGGAGAGGAGGAGCCACGGAGAGGAGAGAGGGGGACGGGCCGAGGAGGAGCCAACGGAGAGGAGAGAGGGGGGACGGGCCGAGGAGGAGCCAACGGAGAGGAGAGAGGGGGGACGGGCCGAGGAGGAGCCAACGGAGAGGAGAGAGGGGGGACGGGCCGAGGAGGAGCCAACGGAGAGGAGAGAGGGGGGACGGGCCGAGGAGGAGCCAACGGAGAGGAGAGAGGGGGGACGGGCCGAGGAGGAGCCAACGGAGAGGAGAGAGGGGGGACGGGCCGAGGAGGAGCCACGGAGAGGAGAGAGGGAGAGCCGAGGAGGAGCCAACGGAGAGGAGAGAGGGGGACGACGGCCGAGGACGAGCCACTGAGAGGAGAGGGGGACGACGGCCGAGGACGAGCCACGGAGAGGAGAGAGGGGGAGGAGGTGGGGGGGATGACAGCCGAGGAGGAGCAGGGGAGGAGGCGGCGGCCGAAGAGGAGACGAAGAGGAAAGGAGGGGGGCGGCTGCCGGGAGGAAGAGGAACAGCCGGAGAGAAGGGGGGGCAGCTGCCGGGGAGAAGCCACAGAGAGGACGACAAGGAGCAAGGGAAGGGGCAACAGAGACAGAAAAAAACACTGAAAGGAGAGGGGGAAACAGAAAGAGCCACGGAGAGGAGAATCAACAGCCGAGGAGGAGTAAGAGAGATGAGAGAAGGGGGTGGTGACAACGGCCGAGGAGGAGGAGACGGAGAGTGGGAGATGACGACCAAGAAGAAGAAGTGGAGGGGGTCAATGGAGAGACAGAAAGAGCAACAGGGTTTATGAGGGGGGAATGACAGCCAAGGAGAAGCCGGGGGTACGGCCGAGGAGGAGCTGGAGAGGGGAGAGGATGAACGACAAAGGAGGCAGAGAGAGGAAGAATGATGACAGAAGAGGAGGCCGAGGGACATGAGATAAAAGAACACCAGAACGTAGAAATTGAGAAGGGTGGCAGAAGGGACAGGAGCGACAACACTGGAGGGGGAGGGTAAGTCAACATTACACGGGGGTCACATACCACTCCTCGTCTTTATGTGCCAGGAAGAAGTCCTGCATCTGCTGCCGCCTGAACTCCATCTTGTACTCGTTGTAGCGGCGCACCGCCTCTGTCTCATCCACCGTGTCCTCCAGGGACAGCAGGAACTCCTTAAAGGTCTTCATAACCGGCGCCGGAGTGCCCATGTCCACGTCATGGAGGTTCCCAAGCCTGAGGGAGGATATACAGAAGGCATAGTATATACATAGAGGGGCACTCCACAGGTGACGAGGTCGGAGCTACTACCTGGCCTGTATGGGGATCCCATGATGTTGCAAGACATGCATTTCTGGATGAGCCCAGGGCTGTGGGGGGCCGTACGTGGGGGCGCCTGACGAGCCAGAGTACTGCATGTCATAGCCGCTGTGGTACGGGTCCGAATTATGGTCATCCCTGAAAGAGAAAACAGCCCAACATCAATGAAAGCCGAGAACCGGCCGGAGCAGGTGTCCACCACCGCCGGCACACAGGACACCACCGCCGGCACACAGGACACCACCGCCGGCACACAGGACACCACCGCCGGCACACAGGACACCACCGCCGGCACACAGGACCCTCCCGCCGGCACAGAGGACCCTCCTGCCGGCGGCTCCGCTCTCACCAGTCTCTCCTCATGCGTTTCTGAGGGGGGCTCATCTCATGTCGTGGCGGGGTGAACCTCTCTCTTCGGCTGCGGTCGTAGTCTCTGTACTCTCCGCGGCTTCTCCTCTCTCGCCCGCGGTCCCATTCCCTGAAAGAAGCAGAGCGGCGCCCCATTAGTCTCGCCGCACAGACGCTGCAGGTAAGTGACCGCTAACGGTCCACAGTCACATCAAAAATACACAGAGTAACCGCTGCATGGTCCAATACACAGAAGAACAGGCAGCAAACATCTACAAGCCAAAGGTCACAGTAATAATGTACAACACATAAAAAAGTGAGAAACCACAAGATGGCGCCACAGGCAACGTGTGCCGGATCAGGCTTCCTTATGATTAGACGTCCCATGAAGGGTTAATGTCCGCTTCTTCCCTTACTACAGGTTACATCCAACTGCCGCCACGATGGGCCCTGACCTGATGTGGAAGGTCAGACACAATACACAGGTGTAATCTATACACACAGGTGTAATCTATACACACAGGTGTAATCTGCACACACAGGTGTAATCTGCACCACAGGTGTAATCTATACACACAGGTGTAACTGCACCAAGGTGTAATCTGCACACACAGGTGTAATCTGCACACACAGGTGTAATCTGCACACACAGGTGTAATCTGCACACACAGGTGTAATCTGCACACACAGGTGTAATCTATACACACAGGTGTAATCTATACACACAGGTTAATCTGCACACACAGGTGTAATCTGCACACACAGGTGTAATCTATACACACAGGTGTAATCTGCACACACAGGTGTAATCTATACAGATGTAATCTATACACACAGGTGTAA
>JARQOD010006736.1:0-41680 GCA_033576555.1 Oophaga sylvatica | reverse complement strand
GGCTGTGGCCTGCGGGCCGGATCTAATAGTAATGAAATATCATCCAGGGGGCCATAGATAATCAATTCGCGGGCCGGATCTGGCCCGCGGGCCTTGACTTTGACATATGTGATATAGAAGGTCTTGTATTACTTCATACAAGTGGCAAAAATAGTCACACAGTTTGCAGATACAGAAGCAGGAGACACAGCAGGCCAGAGTAACTTAAGCTCAGCAATCACTCTCCACAACAGGTTCAGGATCTTCTTCTCTGTTACCGTAAGTCCATGCAAACGTGGATCTTTCAAAGAGCAGGGTTCCAGAGTCCACAAGTGTTCCAGAGTTCCTCAGTAGGAATAGCTGGAGTACAAAGTCCAAGGCTTCCAGGAGTCAGGTCACAGGTTCACTGCAGGCTAGATTCTGAAGCACTGATTGCTCAGCTGTGGCTGCTTAAGAAGCAAGAGGGAGAGAATCAGGGCGGGAACATGAAAGCTGGAAACTCCATATTGACTGAGGGCAAGATAGCTGCAGCAAGACAGAAAGCACAATGTCTGACGGAAAAACTGAGTTTCAAGAACATGTACAAAGAACCTTACACCAGGGCTCGAATCATTCCAACACATCTCATCCAGGTGTGAATAAATGTACAGTACAGACCAAAAGTTTGGACACACCTTCTCATTTAAAGATTTTTCTGTATTTTCATGACTATGGAAATTGTAAATTCACACTGAAAGCATCAAAACTATGAATTAATACATGTGGAATCATATACTTAACAAAAAAGTGTGTAACAACTGAAATTATGTCTTATATTCTAGATTCTTCAAAGTAGCCACATTTTGCTTTGATGACTGCTTTGCACACTCTTGGCATTCTCTTGATGAGCTTCAAGAGGTAGTCACCGGGAATGGTTTTCACTTCACAGGTGTGCCCTGTCAGGTTTAATAAGTGGGATGTCTGGCCTTATAAATGGGGTTGGGACACAGCTGATAGTCCTACTGAATAGACTGATAGAATTTGTATTATGGCAAGAAAAAAGCAGCTAAGTAAAGAAAAACAAGTGGTCATCATTACTTTAAGAAATGAAGGTCAGTCAGTCCGAAAAATTGGGAAAACTTTTAAAGTGTCCCCAAGTGCAGTTGCAAAAACCATCAAGCGCTACAAAGAAACTGGTTCACATGAGGACCGCCCCAGGAAAGGAAGACCAAGAGTCACTTCTGCTTCTGAGGATAAGTTTATCCGAGTCACCAGCCTCAGAAATCGCAGGTTAACAGCAGCTCAGATTAGAGACCAGGTCAATGCCACACAGAGTTCTAGCAGCAGACACATCTCAACAACAACTGTTAAGAGGAGACCTTGTGCAGCAGGCCTTCATGGTAAAATAGCTGCTAGGAAACCACTGCTAAGGACAGGCAACAAGCAGAAAAGACTTGTTTGGGATAAAGAACACAAGGAATTGACATTAGATCAGTGGAAATCTGTGCTTTGGTCTGATGAGTCCAAATTTGAGATCTTTGGTTCCAACCACCGTATCTTTGTGCGAAGCAGAAAAGGTGACCGAATGGACTCTACATGCCTGGTTCCCACCGTGAAGCATGGAGGAGATGGTGTGATGGTGCTTTGCTGGTGACACTGTTGGGGATTTATTCAAAATTGAAGGCATACTGAACCAGCATGGCTACCACAGCATCTTGCAGCAGCGTGCTATTCCATCCGGTTTGCATTTAGTTGGACCATTATTTATTTTTCATCAGGACAATAACCCCAAATACACCTGCAGGCTGTGTAAGGGCTATTTGACCAAGTGGGAGAGTGATGGGGTGCTACGCCAGATGACCTGGCCTCCACAGTCACCAGACCTGAACCCAATCGAGATGGTTTGGGTGAGCTGGACTCCAGAGTGAAGGCAAAAGGGCCAACAAGTGCTAAGCATCTCTGGGAACTCCTTCAAGATTGTTGAAAGACTATTTCCGGTGACTACCTCTTGAAGCTCATCAAGAGAATGCCAAGAGTGTGCAAAGCAGTCATCAAAGCAAAAGGTGGCTACTTTGAAGAACATAGAATACTACATGTTTTCAGTTGTTTCACACTGTTTTGTTAAGTTTATAATTCCACATGTGTTAATTCATAGTTTTGATGCCTTCAGTGTGAATGTACAATTTTCATAGTCATGAAAATACAGAAAAATATTTAAATGAGAAGGTGTGTCCAAACTTTTGGTCTGTACTGTATATTACAGCCATCAGCCACGCACAGGTTAGAGATATATCATGGCACAGGTGTAATGGCTTTTGTGTAGTCTATCACAATTTTCCTTAAAGTTAGTTAATTGAAAAGTCAGTATAAAGGGAAACTCTGTCATTATTGTATAGAAATTCACACTTGGCCTCACTGCACATTTGATGTTGTCAATCATAAAAGTAAAGTTTGGTCATAAAGACTGGACCTGGTCTTGTAGGGACCATATGAGCACATTCAGCAGCACAGAAGGGAGAGAAGGTAGATTCATCCAATAAGATATCAGGGATCTAGGAAGCCAACAGCATCATTTTCCTCCGCTTTCTCTTACAGGCCCAACATAATATTTTTCTTCAAGTGATTTTCTAACTTGTCAGCACATTCTACGTACACTGTCATTTACCATTGTAGTTTAGAGATCTGGACAGTTAAGGATAAGCATCTTCTATTCCCAGGGGGTAGATGGATCCTCCAGATTTAAGTTCTGGAGAAAAGGGCTTTCAATACCTAAAGTAATTTGAACAAATTTGGGTAGAGAAGAATGTTGTGGTCTAAAGGCAAAATGGTGATCACATGATTGTGATACGGCCCGACTACACAATTAATAAAGCAGCCACATCCGGTGACTGAGAAGAATCTGTGACTTCTCTGCATTTAGTGGTCACTACTCACCTGGGTAGTCATATGTAGGAATCTCCTCTTTACACCACTTATCACTGCTCACATATGTCTCTGTAGTATTAATATGGGTCAGATTTTCACCCTGAAACAAATATTGTAACAGTCACAGTCAAACAGAGAAGTCATATGTACAGTGGGGAAAAAGTATTTAATCAGCCACCAATTGTGCAAGTTCTCCTATTTAAAAAGATGAGAGTTGCCTGTAATTGACATCCTAGGTAGACCACAACTATAAGAGTCAAAATGAGGAAACAAATCCAGAAAATCACCTTGTTTGATTTGGAAAGATTTATTTTACAAATTATGGTGGAAAATAAGTATTTAGTCATTAACAAAAGTTCTCAGTATTTTGTTATCTATCCTTTGTTGGCAATGACAGAGGCCAAACGTTTTCTGTAAGTCTTCACAAGGTTGGCACACACTGTTGGTAGTATGTTGGCCCATTCCTCCATGAAGATCTCCTCTAGAGCAGTGATGCTTTGGGCCTGTCGCTGGGCAACACGGACTTTCAACTCTCTTCAAAGGTTTTCTATGGGGTTGAGATCTGGAGACTGGCTAGGACATGCCAGGACCTTCATATGCTTCTTACGAAGCCACTCTTTTGTTGCGCTTGCGCTGGTGGTGTGCTTGGGATCATTATCATGCTGAAAGACACATCCACGTTTCATCTTCAATGCCCTTGCTGATGGAAGGAGGTTTGCACTAAAAATCTCACGATACATGGCCCCATTCATTCTTTCATGTACACGGATCAGTCATCCTGGTTCCTTTGCAGAGAAATAGCCCCAAAGCATGATGTTGCCATCCCATGCTTCACAGTAGGTATGGTGTTCTTTGGATGCAACCCAGCATTCTGTCTCCTCCAAACACAACGAGTTTTGTTTCTACCAAACAGTTCTACTTTGGTTTCATCAGACCATATGACATTCTCTCAATACTCCTCGGGATAATCCAAATGATCTCTAGCAAATTTCAGACGGGCCCAGACATGTACTGGCTTAAGCAGGGGGACATGTCTGGCACTGCAGGATCTGAGTTCCTGGCGGCGTAGTGTGTTCCTGATGGTAGCCTTTGTTATGGTGGTCCCAGCTCTATGCAGGTCATTCACAAGGTTCCCCCGTGTGGTTCTGGGATTTTTGCTCACCGTTCTTGTGATCATTTTGATCACACAGGGTGAGATCTTGCGCGTAGTCCCAGATCAAGGGAGATTATCAGTGGCCTTGTACGTCTTCCATTTTCTTATTATTGCTCCCACAGTTGATTTCATCACACCAAGCTGCTTGCCTATTGCAGTTTCAGTCTTCCCAGCCTGGTTCAGGGCTACAATTTTGCTTCTAGTGTCCTTCAACAGTTCTTTGGTCTTCACCATAGTGGAGTTTGGAGTGTGACTGAGGTTGTGGACAGGTGTCTTTTATACTGATAACAAGTTCAAACAGGTGCAATAACTACAGGTAATGAGTGAAGGACAGAGGAGCCTCTTAAAGAAGAAGTTACAGGTCTGTGAGAGCCAGAAATCTTGCATGTTTTTAGGTGACCAAATACTTATTTTCCACCATAATTTGAAAAATAAATCTTGCCAAATCAGACAAGTTAATTTTCTGGATTTATTTTCTCATTTTGACTCTCATAGTTGTGGTCTATGATCTCAATTACAGTCCTCTCTCATTTTTAAAGTGGGAGAACTTGCACAATTGGTGGCTGACTAAATACTTTCTTTCCCCACTGTATATTGGTGGATAAAACAAGACTGAACACAAGACCTTCACCACCGTCTACACATAGATCTCACAACACCTTCTCTACATCTACCTGAGAAATATTGGGATCTTCTTGTTTACAATCCGGTGGAAGAAGAGGATGTGGACATATCTCTTGTGTCCTCTTTCTGGATAGATCTGGAGAAAACACATACAGGGACTGAATTCATTCTTTACATACAGATAATTATAGGTTGTGTGTATTTAGTCCTGTCTATTACCTGGTGATGTGAGGGGCTGGGGAACCTCCATGATGACGTCCTTGTACAGATCTGTGTGTCCTTCTAAATACTACCACTCTTCCATGGAGAAATAGACGGCGACATCCTGACACCTTATAGGAACCTGACACATACAAAGATACCATCATCCCCCGATCCCTTCATAGCGTTATTCCATAATGTCCCAGCATTCCCAGCAGTGTCACGTCTCCAGTCAGCAGCTCAATCATCTTATAGGTGAGTTCTAGGATTTTCTGGTCATTGATGTCCTCATGTATCAGGCGGTGAGGTGGAGGCCCGGTGATTGTGCTTAAGGGTGTTCTTTATTCCTCAGACACAGGGATCTGACAGCGCTCACTAGAGGTCTTCTTCACTACTGTGTAATCCTGGTTATGGAGAGACACATTAATAAATCTCACTACAGTCATTTCCAGAGTCCTCACCTCTCCAGTTCTGTCCATCTGTTATTCCCATAGATAAGAATGATGTAATGTGATGTCATCAGAATCTCTCACCTCTCCAGTAAGCCGGAAGAGGATCTCTAGGGTGAGGTGTAATATCCTCTCCACCATCTTGTCTCTGTCCAAATCCATCTTTGATGGGTAAATTAGGAAAATTCTCTTTTATAGAAGGATCCGATATTGTACAGTCCTGAATGAGAAGATGAGCCAAAGTAACATCATAAAAATCCTGTGTAATAATACAATTACTAGAGGTAATAAGGGAAACATATGAGATTTATTATTTTACAGTATTTAGTTTTGAAACCTATATACACTGCTCAAAAAATAAAGTGACCACTAAAATACAACATTCTTGGTAAAAATGAATGAAATATTTCAGTTGTAAATCTTTATTTATTACATACTGTAATGGGTTGAGAACACTAAAACATAAAAATTATCAATTTAAATCAAAATTAATATCCCATTGAGGTCTGGATTTGGAATGATACTCAAAATCAAAGTTGAAAATCAAATTGCAGGCTGATCCGACTTCAGTTGAAATGCCTCAAGACAAAGAAATGATGCTCAGTAGTGTGTGCGGCATCCACATGCCTATATGACCTCTCTACAATGCCTGGGCATGCTTATGAAGAAATGGCAGATGTTCTCCTGAGTGATCTCCTCCCAGACTTGGATTAAAGCATCAGTCAACTCTTGGACTGTCTGTGGTGCAATGTGGCGGTGGTGGATGGAACGAGACATGATGCCCCAGATGCGCTCGATTACATTCAGGTCTGGGAAACGGGCAGGCCAGTCCATAGCATCAATGCCTTCATAATGCAGGAACTGCAGACACACTTCAACCACATGAGGCCTAGCAATGTCATGCATCTGAAGGAACCCAGGGCCAACTGCACATGCATATGCTCTCACAATGGGTCTGACGATCCCAATACCTAATGGAAGTTAGGGTACCTCAGGCTAACACATGGAGGGCTGTGTGACCCTCCAAAGAAGTGTCTCCCCATACCATTACTGACCCACTTCCAAACTGGTCATGTTGAAGGATGCTGCAGAAAGCAGAACATTCAACACTGTGTCTCCAGACTCTGTCACATCTGCTCAGTGTGAAGCTGCTCTCATCCGTGAAGAACACAATGCGCCAATGTTAAATCTGCCAATCTTGGTGTTTTCTGACCACTGCCAATCGACCTGCATGGTGTTGGGCTGTAAGTGCAACACCCACTTGTGGACATCATGCCCTCACACCACCCTCATGGAGTCTATTTCTGACAGTTTTAGCAGACACATGGATGTTAGTGTCCTGCTGGAGGTAATTTTGCAGGGTTCTGGCACAGCTCATCCTGTTCATCCTTGCACAAAAAAGGAAGTAGCAGTCCTGCTGCTGGGTTGTTGCTTGCCTACGCCCCCTCCACATCTCCTGATGTACTGGCCTGTCTACTGGTATCTGCTCCATGATCTGGACATTGTGCTGACAGACACAGCTACCTTTCTTGCTACAATTCTCATCAATTGCCATCCTGAATGAGCTGCACTACCTGAGCAACTTCTGTGGGTTGTACTGTAAAGACAACCTCATGCTACTGTACCTCTAGGGGTGAGAGCAATGAGAAAATGCAAAAGTTACCAAAACAACAGCCAAAAAGAATGAGAACAGAGAAATGGTCTGTGGACACCCCCTGCAGATCCACTCCTTTATAAGGGTTGTCTTGCTAATTGCATATCATTTGTACCTGTTGTTTGTTCCATTGGCACAGCAGAAGAAATTGATTCACAACCGGTGTTGCTTCATAACTGGACAGGTTGGTTTGACAGAAGAGTGATTGACTTGGAGTTACATTGTGTTGTTTAAGTGTTTCACTTTATTTTTTGCATATATATAATATATATATATACAGTACAGACCAAAAGTTTGGACACACTTTCTCATTTAAAGATTTTTCTGTATTTTCATGACTATGAAAATTGTACATTCACACTGAAGGCATCAAAACTATGAATTAGCACATGTGGAATTATATACTTAAGAAAAAAGTGTGAAACAACTGTAAATATGTCTTATATTCTAGGTTCTTCAAAGTAGCCACCTTGGTCAAATAGCCCTTGCACAGCAAGGAGGTGTGTTTGGGGTCATTGTCCTGTTGAAAAATAAATGATGGTCCAACTAAAAGCAAACCGGAGGAAAAGCATGCTGCTGAGAGATGCTGTGGTAGCCATGCTGGTTCAGTATGCCTTCAATTTTGAATAAATCCCCAACAGTGTCACCAGCAAAGCACCCCCACACCATCACACCTCCTCCTCCATGCTTCACGGTGGGAACCAGGCATGTAGAGTCCATCAGTTCACCTTTTCTGCGTCACACAAAGACATGGTGGTTGTAACCAAAGATCTCAGATTTTGACTCATCAGACCAAAGCACAGATTTCCACTGGTCTAATGTCCATTCCTTGTGTTCTTTAGCCCAAACAAGTCTCTTCTTGTTGCCTGTCCTTATCAGTGGTTTCTTAGCAGCTATTTTACGATGAAGGCCTGCTGCACAAAGTCTCCTCTTAACAGTTGTTGTAGAGATGTGTCCGCTGCTAGAACTCTGTATGGCATTGACCTGGTCTCTAATCTGAGCTGCTGTAAACCTGCGATTTCTGAGGCTGGTGACTCGGATAAACTTATCCTCAGAAGCAGAAGTGACTCTTGGTCTTCCTTTCCTGGGGCAGTAATCATGTGAGCCAGTTTCTTTGTAGCTCTTGATGGTTTTTGCAACTGCACTTGGGGACACTTTAAAAGTTTTCCCAATTTTTCGGACTGACTGACCTTCATTTCTTAAAGTAATGATGGCCACTCGTTTTTCTTTACTTAGCGGCTTTTTTCTTGCCATAATACAAATTCTAACACTCTATTCAGTAGGACTATCAGCTGTGTATCCATCAGACTTCTGCACAACACAACTGATGGTCCCAACCCCATTTATAAGGCCAGAAATCCCACTTATTAAACCTGACAGGGCACACCCGTGAAGTGAAAACCATTTCCGGTGACTACCTCTTGAAGCTCATCAAGAGAATGCCAAGAGTGTGCAAAGCAGTCATCAAAGCAAAAGGTGGCTACTTTGAAGAACCTAGAATATAAGACATAATTTCAGTTGTTACACACTTTTTTGTTAAGTATATAATTCCACATGTGTTAGTTCATAGTTTTGATGCCTTCAGTGTGAATTTCCAAATTTCATAGTCATGAAAATGCAGAAAAATCTTTAAATGAGAAGGTGTGTCCAAACTTTTGGTCTGTACTGTATATATATACTGTATATATATTATATATTCGGCGGAGTCATATCTCCTGACTCTGCAGACCGCATGCTGCAGTTGTACCAGGCTGGCTCGGACCAGATGGCATGTAGATGAACTAGGGAGACAGGGAGCCCAAAGTGTGAAAATAAACTTTACTTAAAAAGAACTTGATGAGAATTATATACATCAGATAGGATTCACAACACTTTATGAATGCTTCTTCATTATGCAGCGTCAGGAACTTTCCAGTTACATGTGACAGTACACAACTTTTGTTACAAGCTACAACAGTCCAGCAAACCATTATGGGAAGCCCCATTATCCAAGTGGTGACCATATGAGTTGAGATGTGTCGCTACGGCCCCTCAGAGCTACTTTCAGCTCCCAGTTGATTTGTGAGGACCTCACTGGCTGTAGCACTCCATGCTGTAGCACTGCATCTTCAGCTCTCCGTAGGAAAACTTGTGTCACAATTTGGCGACAATGTCTGAGCCTGAACTAAGGACCTCACAATGCTCTTTGTCTCCGCTATGCTTCCTGCCTAGAATACGGATTCCCACTGCCATCATATCTCTGCTTTCCTTCAGAACATACAATCTAATGTCTCTCTTCTGGCACGCAACACCATATTAATTCAGGTCAGCATTCAGATAGACCAAAAATCTAAATTTCTCTTACTTATCCCTATCTGTCTCATCACCAGAAAATTGTTCTCCTGTGTTCCCATGTAACTCAGAATGAGGACTCTCACACAGTATGATGGCCCCCACAGCCCTTCACTTAATATGATATATCCACAATTCCTGATACTTCAAATGAAAAAAACAAACAAAACACACACACACTGCTCACCCAACCCTGTTCCCAAGTTGCACTGCTCCAGTCTGTGCGCTGTGAGTACTGAGGCTCCATACTACAGGTGTGATGTAGTGATGTCATTGTACCTGCAGTGCTCGTAGTCTTAGACTCACAGGTGAAGGCTGAATGGTGGATCAGGAGCTTTCAACTCCCTGATTCACTATTCTATTCAATGGTATCACTGTCATGGGAATGTGAATATTGCTGAAAGACGGATTTTGGTAAGACCTTACCTGTAAAATCCTTTTCAGCGAAGGAAGGAAGGGAGACACACTAGTCATTACTAGTGGGTAGGCGGAGCCCAGATAGGATAGAAACACCTCAGATTAAAAAGAGTGTTGACCGGCCCCTCCAGCTTGGGCTCCTTCTACTCCAGCTCTCCAGTCGTACACAAGCTAAGGAAGAGCAAATATCACCAGCGGAGCAACATAACCCCTTCTGAAGGACTTCAGAGAAAGAAACAAGAATACAGGTTATGCATGTAACAGGAAAAAACCACACAGTCCCAGGTACTACTCACTGAACCTGACTACTGCGATGAGCTGGCAATGCTGGAACAGAGCCTTAGCGCGCCGACCTCAGCCCAGATAATCGCTATCAGAGAAGGGTCACGCCGCATCTGAAAACACAACAACACACTTCTGCCATGGGAGGGATCTGTGTCTCCCTTCCTTCCTTCGCTGAAAAGGATTTTACAGGTAAGGTCTTACCAAAATCCGTCTTTCAGCAGCAGATTGAAGGAAGGGAGACACACTAGTCATTACTAGTGGGATGTCCCAAAGCAGTCTAGAAATTAAGGGTGGGAAAAAAAACAAAAAATGGCAGATCCCAACAACCTAGGTAAATGCGCAACTAGCGCTAAACACAAGTTAACGAGAACTTTAAACTACAGCCGCCTGCAGGACCCTTCGTCCTAAGGCCGCATCAGTGGAAGCACTAACGTCCACCTTATAAAATTTTATAAACATGTGGACGGAGCGCCAGGTCGCCGCCTGGCAGAGCTGAGCTGCCGAGGCCCCTTGATGAAAGGCCCACGATGAACCCACAGCCCTCGTGGAGTGAGCTTGAATCTTAACCGGGCAAGGTTCACCCTTAAGTCGGTAAGCCTCTAAAATGGCCGACCGAATCCAACGAGCTATAGAGTCCTTGGAAACTCGTTGACCACGCCGACGACCTGCTGGAATCACAAACAGAGAGTCCGACTTCCGAAAACTTTGAGTAATAGACAAATAGAACTTCAAAGCCCGCACTAAATCCAATGTATGCAAGACTCGTTCCTTCGCATTCCTCGGCTCCGGACAGAGCGAGGGCAACACAATATCCTGGTTAACATGAAATTGTGGCACCACCTTAGGTAGAAAGTCACCCCGTGTGCGAAGTACTACGCGATCCGGGTGAAACTCCAGGAAAGGAGGCGAGCAAGAAAGAGTCGCCAACTCAGAAAACCTTTCTCAAAGAGGTGACCGCCACTAGGAAGGCAACCTTCCAAGAGAGCAAAGAAAGGTTAACAGAGTCCATAGGCTCAAAAGGCCCATGTTGAAGAGCCTCCAAGACAAGATTGAGCCGCCAAGGAGACACAGGCGCCTTCCGCGGTGGAAACTGACGGGTTACTCCGCAAAAAGAGGAACTTACGTCCCTACGCGAGGTGATAGCCTTCCGAAACAGCAAGGACAGAGCAGAAACCTGACCCTTCAGAGTGCTAACTGCCAAACCCTTGTCCAGCCCGTACTGCAAAAAGGCCAACAAATTGGGAATGGAAAAATTCCTCGAAGAACCCGAACACCACGAAAAGAAGGCTTCCCAAGTCTTGTGATAAATTCTAGTAGTAGCCGGACCTCTGGCAGCTCGCAGAGTGGCAATGACTTCGGCTGAGAAACCTTGACAGGTCAATATTTCGGTCTCGAGCCACGCCGTCAAACGCAGAGACTTCAGGTCCGGATGACGAACGGGCCCTTGGGTTAACAGGTCCGGGCGAAGAGGGAGTGGAAATGGAGGCGCTGCCAGAAGCGACACCAGTGTCAAGATCCACGTCCTCCTTGGCCAATCTGGGGCTATCAACATAGCCGGGATTCTCTCCAGTCTGATCCGACACAACACCAGAGGAAGTAAGGATATCTGCGGGAACACATAGATTAGCTCGAATTGGTCTCACGGAGCCACCAGAGCATCCACCGCCACAGCCTTCGGGTCCTTGTACCTGGACATGAATGTCGGTAACTTGGCATTGAACCTGGATGCCATCAAATCCACTTGGGGAGTTCCCCAACGGGAGCACAGCAGTGCAAAAATTTTCGGATGAAGACTCCATTCTCCGGGATCCATCTTTTCGCGACTGAGGAAGTCCGCCATGACATTCTGGACTCCTGGAATGTAAATCGCAGAGATGGCTGGCCCCCTGGCCTCGGCCCATACCAGGATCCGAGACACCTCCATCATGAGCTTGAAGCTCCTTGTTCCATCTTGATGGTTGATATAAGCGACCGCCGTCGCGTTGTCCGTCTGCACTCGGACTGGTAGACCACTTAAAGGGACCGTCCAGTGTTGGAGGCAAAGGAAAATTGCCCTCAATTCCAGGATGTTTATCGGCAGGACAGACTCTTCCGACGACCATACTCCCTGATCGTTCCAGACACCCACCCAGCCCATCAGGCTGGCATCGGTGGTTATGACCGACCACCTCGGAGGGAGGAAGGACTTCCCCAGGGATAACGCTTCCGGATGTAACCACCATCCTAGAGACTCTCGCACCCTGTGGGAGATTATGACACTGCAATCCAGTGAAGCCTGCGATCGATCCCAACGGCTCAGAATGAGCCTCTGGAGGGCCCCGGAATGAAACTGGGCAAACGGAAGTGCCTCCATGGACGCTACCATCAAACCCAGAAGGCGCATATACCTTCGAAGGGACATTGCTGTCGAAGACTTCATAACCTGCACATGTCGAAGGAGACATGCTTGCTTGTCTGGAGGCAGGGACACCACTGCTCGTACCGTGTCGAAATGCATCCCCAAAAACAGGATTGACTGCGACGGTTCCAAAGACGACTTCTCCCAATTGACCAGCTACCCGAAGTCCTCCAGGAGCTGAAGGGATAGATTGCGAGCCGTCACCGCCTCCTCCTTTGAGGACGCCACAATCAAAAGGTTGTCCAGGTAGGGAAGAATCGTAACCCCCTGTCTTCGAAGAATTGCCATGAGAGGCGCCAGAATTTTTGTAAAAACTCTGGGCGCTGAGGCCAAACCGAATGGCAGAGCCACAAACTGGTAATGTTCCTGACCTATGGCAAAATGGAGGAAGCGTTGGTGGGCCCTTCCGACGGGAACATGCAAATAAGCGTCGCGAATGTCGATTGACATCGTTCTGTGACAGGGCTGCCACAACGGAGCGAAGCGACTCCATGCGGAATTTGCCGAATCAATCTTTTAAGATCCAGAATGGGGCGAAATTTGTCCTCCTTTTTGGGGACCACAAAGAGGTTGGAATAAAACCCTCTTCCCCGGTCCTCCGGCTGAACCGGTACCACCACACCCTTCTGCAGAAGGGAATCGACCTCTCGCAGTAGAGCGGCAAATAGCTCGGGCTCTGACGGAATGCGAGATTGGCAAAAACTGTCCGGGGTCGAGAAGAAAATTCTATGTAGTAGCCTGCCGACACAACCCGCGTCACCCAGGCGTCTGGAACGCGGGAAACCCAAGTCGATTCGAATTGGAGCATGCGACCCCCCACTCGAGAGCCCTCGAGTGAGGCCCTGGCGTCAGTCCGCCTTAGCGGGCTTTTTGTCTCGAAAAGAACACTGCACTCGCTAAAAAATATTGCATCAAGTGAAGTTATATTTGTCAAGTGTACAATAAGCGACAAGTAATTGACGTTTCGGCCTCTACCGGGCCTTTATCACAAAGTCGCTGCAAAAAACAGATAAAAATATATATATTATAGTATAAACAGTGAAAGAATAACAAACATAGAAAATTATACATATTTACAATGCTATATACAGTTTCATGTCAATGGCGGAAGCATTATAGGGCAAAGTTATCGCACGGGTTCATATAATGTGGATCAAGGCTAGAAAAGATGAGAGGGAGAAGTAGAGATCATGTGTTTATCACATAGAGAGCTGGTAAGCATATGGAAACATACCCATAGTGTGATTGCATTGCAGGATGTGTCATATTGGGTTCACAGAAAATGGAGTCAAGAGGAATTCTCCTGTTGGTAATGGGAGGGTAAAGCAATGAATAATATCACATAATTAAATAAGTCATAATTAAATAAGTCATATTGATATAACAGGAATGGTGAGGACTCCAGAGGGAGTTAATGGTATATAGCAGTGTAACTTTACCAGAGGGCAGTGCTGGTTATGAGTAATGACACATGGGTTTATGCGACAAAGTTCATATAATGAGGTGGAGTACTGGGAAATAGAGATAGAGATAATCATAATTAATTTATGATACATATAGAGTGTATTGAATATATTGAATAGTATTTACCAATGCCTGTCTTAGCCTGACACCAATGGATATGCAAGTTGCGCTGAATATTATAGACATATGTCAGGAACAATATGCTGTGAAAATAGGATTTTCAAATTGAAAGACCATGTAGTGTTGATAAAACATAGATAGGAGGTAGCAAAAAAACGCTCACATATAATGGAAGTAAATCCAACACGTTGGTGGTATAGTGGATGGTGCTGGCACATCCGTGCCTTAGCAGTAAAGTGCTGGGTTGAGGTCTCAGTGGCGCCGTCTGGAGCGCTGGTAAGCGCTATAAAGAAAAGGTTGTATAATCAGGAGCATAGTAATGTCAAGGTGGTACTTATCTTAGCGTCGGTAGGTGCTCACATGCGTCGGTGGGGTGGTAAGCGCCAGTGTACAGCGTTGGTGCTATGGTGGATGCTGGCACAGCTGTGTCTTAGCAGGAGGAGGCTGTGCTGAGCTGACAGGAGCGCTGTATAAAGCGCTGGGTGGTCACATGACCGGATGTGACGTCAGACGCCGGCGCATGCGCAGTAGGTGCTGTGATGTCAGCGGACCTCTGTCCTGCTTGGTGAAGGGATTGTTTACGTTGTCATGGTGATTAAGAATGTTGTAAACATGATCAGAAAGATGTAGAACGGATAGTTGTATCAACATTATGAATACAAAATAATGAATACAAAATAAAGAAGAGTGGAAACTGAAGAAAATAATAAATGAAGACATAACATAAGTAAATAAAAGAAATAATGGGAGAACACAATGAAGAAAAATCATAGTGGGGCATATAAATCATATAAATAAATAATATAAATAAATAATATGATACACATGGTAGGAGTCCAAACCAGGAAAAAATAAAATAAATAAATAAAATGAAAAAATGGGGGAAGGGGAGGGGGTATGGATCTTACCAGCTCAATAATGGGAGAAGGCCACAGAGATTAGTTATTAAGGATTGATCTAGGGGAAAAGGAAAATCATATTAGCCAATCCATATCCCGATTTAAACCTTTCGGGTGTAACGTATCCAGGGTGTAAATCCAGTAACTCTCACGTTGTTTTAATAATTTAATATGGTTACCACCTCTCCTGGGTCTCGGGACCCTCTCGATTACCTGGAATCTCAATTGTGCCACATTATGTTTGGCATCTTTAAAGTGTGCCGGTAATGGTAGCCATGTCTTCTCGCACCGAATAGTCGATTTGTGGCTTGAGATTCGGTCCCTGATGGCTTGAGTCGTTTCTCCTATATAGAGGAGGCCGCAAGGACATTTCACAAGGTATACAACAAAGTTGCTTGCACAGGTAAAGTAGTAGACCCCTTTCAACTTGAGAAGGACCTCCATCGCTTTTATAGGAGTATAAGACTTAAAGTACATTTTGCAGAGGGCACCACTTCTAATCTAAATTCAATAGGCACTATACCCAACCATGACGGAGAATCTACTATAACTATTGACACTTTGGGGCTACGTAATCCCAGTAACTTTATGCCACCCAAGACCAATCATGCAGCAGAGACCTTTATTGAATTACTCCATAGAGACATTAAACAGACAATCCATGACCAACAATTAGGCTTCCTCCGCATCCGCCACAATCTCAACTCCTCAGAAAAACAGGCACTAGAATCTCTTAAAAATAACAAAAATATTGTTATTAAGCCAGCGGACAAAGGCGGAGCCATTGTGGTCATGGATAGAAACTATTATGTGTCTGAAATCAAGAGACAATTGTCTGACACAACCACTTACAGATTAACCCACTCCGATCCTACATGTTCCATACGTAACAAAATCAACATGGTCCTTGACAAACATCAGGACAAAAAAACCATTGACACCAAAACCAGAACGTTCCTAACTAATCATCACCCAGTGACCCCTATTCTGTATATACTACCTAAAATACACAAAAATCTCCACAATCCACCTGGACACCCTATAGTGGCATCCACTGACTCCGTCCTAAACCCTCTATCTATCTTCCTGGAGAAAGTCTTGACACCATATACCCATCAGACTAAATCCTTCATTTTGGACACAGGTGACTTTCTGGACAGAATCCGCAGAATCGACAATGTTCCACCTGACAGTATCCTGTGTACCTTGGATGTGAACAGTCTTTACACATCCATAGTTCATGAAAAAGGCATTAGGGCCGTATCATTAACTCTACAGGAAGCCAACATAGATAGAGGTACTTCTGAGCTATGCCTAGATTTATTGAATCTTGTTTTGAGAGAAAACTTCTTTCTATTTGGGGACGAATACTATATACAGACATGCGGGACCGCTATGGGGTCCAACGTGGCCCCAGCTTATGCAAATCTATATATGGGACCGTTTCGAACAGGAACATGTATACCATGACCCCTTATTCAAACAACACGCCATAATGTGGGTCAGGTACATTGATGACATTTTCTGTATTTGGCATGGTGACCCCTCCAGCCTTGTTGATTTCTTCAATAAAATCAACACCATTACACCTGAATTAACGTTCTCCATCACATATGACATCCACAACGTCACTTTCCTGGATACCAGGATACAAAAAAATGCTGAGGGCCTACTCAGCACAGACATTTACACCAAGCCAACAGACTGTAATAGTTTACTATTATACAACAGCTGCCACCCCACTACCACTAAGAACAGCTTGCCAAGATCACAATTCAAGAGGGTAGTTAGGATTGTTTCCAATCCTACCGAAAGAGAAACCAGAGTACATGAAATGGCGGAAAAATTCAAAGTACGCAACTACCCTGTTGACCTTCTCAATTCTGAATCAGCTAGAGCACTTGGAGAAGTGGGTCTCACAAGGACCGATACACATAGGAATCCACGTCTTCCATTTGTCCACAATCACCACCCTTCTATGCGCAGAGTTCACAACCTTATCAGAAAACATTGGCCACTCCTCTCCAGAGCATATCCACATATAGAAATCTTCAATGAACCACCGCTTATGTGTACTAGACGAGCTAAAAACATTAGAGATAGCGTGGTCAGGGCTGATTTAGGCTCCCATAAACAACCATCTTCTAATACACTCACCGGACACAGGAGAACAGGTACATTCCCGTGTCTCGGCTGCATGAGTTGCTCTAATGTTATCAAGGGAATGAAGTGGTACACCCCCGCACCGGGAAATCTTACCCGGTAAGGGACTACTTTACCTGTGCAAGCAACTTTGTTGTATACCTTGTGAAATGTCCTTGCGGCCTCCTCTATATAGGAGAAACGACTCAAGCCATCAGGGACCGAATCTCAAGCCACAAATCGACTATTCGGTGCGAGAAGACATGGCTACCATTACCGGCACACTTTAAAGATGCCAAACATAATGTGGCACAATTGAGATTCCAGGTAATCGAGAGGGTCCCGAGACCCAGGAGAGGTGGTAACCATATTAAATTATTAAAACAACGTGAGAGTTACTGGATTTACACCCTGGATACGTTACACCCGAAAGGTTTAAATCGGGATATGGATTGGCTAATATGATTTTCCTTTTCCCCTAGATCAATCCTTAATAACTAATCTCTGTGGCCTTCTCCCATTATTGAGCTGGTAAGATCCATACCCCCTCCCCTTCCCCCATTTTTTCATTTTATTTATTTATTTTATTTTTTCCTGGTTTGGACTCCTACCATGTGTATCATATTATTTATTTATATTATTTATTTATATGATTTATATGCCCCACTATGATTTTTCTTCATTGTGTTCTCCCATTATTTCTTTTATTTACTTATGTTATGTCTTCATTTATTATTTTCTTCAGTTTCCACTCTTCTTTATTTTGTATTCATTATTTTGTATTCATAATGTTGATACAACTATCCGTTCTACATCTTTCTGATCATGTTTACAACATTCTTAATCACCATGACAACGTAAACAATCCCTTCACCAAGCAGGACAGAGGTCCGCTGACATCACAGCACCTACTGCGCATGCGCCGGCGTCTGACGTCACATCCGGTCATGTGACCACCCAGCGCTTTATACAGCGCTCCTGTCAGCTCAGCACAGCCTCCTCCTGCTAAGACACAGCTGTGCCAGCATCCACCATAGCACCAACGCTGTACACTGGCGCTTACCACCCCACCGACGCATGTGAGCACCTACCGACGCTAAGATAAGTACCACCTTGACATTACTATGCTCCTGATTATACAACCTTTTCTTTATAGCGCTTACCAGCGCTCCAGACGGCGCCACTGAGACCTCAACCCAGCACTTTACTGCTAAGGCACGGATGTGCCAGCACCATCCACTATACCACCAACGTGTTGGATTTACTTCCATTATATGTGAGCGTTTTTTTTGCTACCTCCTATCTATGTTTTATCAACACTACATGGTCTTTCAATTTGAAAATCCTATTTTCACAGCATATTGTTCCTGACATATGTCTATAATATTCAGCGCAACTTGCATATCTATTGGTGTCAGGCTAAGACAGGCATTGGTAAATACTATTCAATATATTCAATACACTCTATATGTATCATAAATTAATTATGATTATCTCTATCTCTATTTCCCAGTACTCCACCTCATTATATGAACTTTGTCGCATAAACCCATGTGTCATTACTCATAACCAGCACTGCCCTCTGGTAAAGTTACACTGCTATATACCATTAACTCCCTCTGGAGTCCTCACCATTCCTGTTATATCAATATGACTTATTTAATTATGACTTATTTAATTATGTGATATTATTCATTGCTTTACCCTCCCATTACCAACAGGAGAATTCCTCTTGACTCCATTTTCTGTGAACCCAATATGACACATCCTGCAATGCAATCACACTATGGGTATGTTTCCATATACTTACCAGCTCTCTATGTGATAAACACATGATCTCTACTTCTCCCTCTCATCTTTTCTAGCCTTGATCCACATTATATGAACCCGTGCGATAACTTTGCCCTATAATGCTTCCGCCATTGACATGAAACTGTATATAGCATTGTAAATATGTATAATTTTCTATGTTTGTTATTCTTTCACTGTTTATACTATAATATATATATTTTTATCTGTTTTTTGCAGCGACTTTGTGATAAAGGCCCGGTAGAGGCCGAAACGTCAATTACTTGTCGCTTATTGTACACTTGACAAATATAACTTCACTTGATGCAATATTTTTTAGCGAGTGCAGTGTCTTTTCGAGACATTATTTATTGGGATCTTTGATTCCGTCCACTAGCACCGCCATCCCTATAGTAGTGTGCCAACCTTCTTTTTGCTTCATTAGCGGGCTTTTTGTCAGCTTCCCGCTCGTCTTGACGGAAACTTTGTTTCCAGGGAGTGCGGGATTTCTGAGAGGTCTTTTTCCTGAAAAAGAGGGACGACCCGAACCCCAAGAGGGCTGACCGAACCGTCCCCTGGACCGAAAGGACCGCCAACCACTACCGGCACTAGGCCTGTCAGACGCAGAAGCCACAGCTCTTCGCTGCGGTAAAGCCGCTTCTTTTGCCTTTGCCTTGGCAATCAGCTCCGTGAGGTCAGATCCAAATAGCTGACCACCCTTGTAAGCTAAGGATAGCAAACCTTACTTTCAAACCACGTCCCCAGTCCACTGTCTAAGCCACAGTGCTCTTCTGACTGTGACCGCCGAGGATTGCGCCCTGGACAGCAGTGACGCAGTATCCAGACCTGCATCATAGCCATATCGGGCTGCATTCTCCAACAATTTGAGAAGCCCATCTACCTCGGATAACGGAGATCTATCTTGCCACGCCGTCCGTAGACGGTCCAACCAGCTCAGGGAAGCTTACAAGCACACATGGATCCTAGCTCTGAATCCATGACCCGCGGCCTCGTAGATGGATTTCGCCGCCATCTCCGTTTTTTCTGTCCAGCGGATCCTGCAGACTCGCCTTCCCTTTAACAGGAAGTAATGAGGATTTGCTAAGCTGGGATAAAGGGACGTCCACTTCAGGAGAAGGAATCCAATTATCAATCAACTCCATCGAATACGGATACAGTATCTCAAAAAAACCGTGTCCTGAAAACGTTTATCTGGACACAGGCGTTAAGCTCATCCAGAGACGGTAATGCCGATCGCGACCTATGCGACTCCTGAAACATCCGGGCCGACTTACCAGGGCGTCTAGTTACCTCCTCCGGTAACTGTAACGCCTCCCTCATAGCTTCAATAAAAGCCTCTGTACGGCCCAAAAGAGAGGCAGAGTGTCCCTGCCGATCCTCCTTATCCGAATCTGACAACTCCCCATCTGAGTTTGAAGGGGAACCCTTCATACCAGAGAACTCCGAGTCGCTACGCGGGAAGGATGGCATCGGCCTGTGTCGCTTCCTGCCATGAGAGGATCTAGCTGACATCCAATAACCTAGAAGGTCAGACAGGCCATCAATAGAAAGAGCGAGAGCATCCATTTTGACATCACTGAAACCTCCGACCGCTGCGTTTGACGCCGTCGAGGTCTGCGTGTCAGGTACGCGAGACTGATCCTGTAGCGGATCTGGGAGACGGTCCGCAATCCTGATCTGACATGCCCTCGCACAGTATATGGCAGGTCGAACCTGTCAGTAACTAGCCCAGTGTGGTTTCTTAAAGAAACAACGAACGCTAAAGGGTTAAAGCTCTTAAAGAGAGCTACCCCAGCTGTCCCCCAATTAAGGGTTAACCGCCTAAGAAGGGTTAATGTCGCAGACTCCCCACAACCCCTGTTAATGAAAAGGGTGTGCGAGCCCCAGGTGCCTCTTATGAGGTAGCAGCTGCAGGACAGTGCCTCAAGGGTTAAACAAGAACGCCAACGAGATTGCTAAAATATTGCGCTGTTTTGTACATCGCAATGACCGCCAAGTCTTAAGGAGATCGCTAACCGCTTATGCGTCATTAATGAGATAATCCAGTGTGGCAGCTACTTAGCGACATTAAAACGATCGCAAAAAACGATCGCATTAGTATGCGTCGTTATCGTGATCGTTAGCGGTAGCGTTCAGTGTCCTGCGCTGTGGGGGTGAGGGGGTTAAGCTTCTGCCCTGAAGGCAGAAGCGACTCACCCAGCTGGTCGCGGTGTAGCGTCTTGTCGGGAGGGGAGGAGAGTGAGGAAGGAAGCCTTCAGCTCCCTGATCCAGTAATGGCCGCCGCACTGTGCTTCTGAGAGAGAATCCGGAAGAGGAGACAGTAGTAAAGCGCGCGCTCAGAGCGCCGCAAAAAATTCAAAAAAAGGGCGCGCGACTCCCTCTCCATGTCCTGCAGGCATCTACCTGCGGACAAGACACTAGTCATCAACATGTCACATGTAACAGCGGCTGCCGCAGCAGTCGCTGAAGCACTCAAAACATATTAAAATGTTGAGTACTCACCCAGCTGAGCGCCACAGGGACCCCCAGGGATTTGTGGCGCTGTGCCCATAGCTTCCCCCCAGGGCGGGGAACGCAGTGACCTCAGAAGCGCGGTTTGCGTCCCCGCCAGGGAAGCAATCCTCATCCCCCAGGGCCGGCAGGGTTCTGCAGGGACCTCCTTACAGGGTAATACAGATCCGCCAAGGGAGAGGTGGGGGTCCAGCAGCGCTGAGACCCCTGAGACCTTTCAAGTCTCTTTTCCGATAAAAAATAAAAAATCTTCTGAGGAGCTGCTTCAGCAGCGACTATCCTCTGAGACCTCAAATTTTAGACTGGAGAGCTGGAGTAGGAGGAGCCCAAGCTGGAGGGGCCGGTCAACACTCTTTTTAATCTGAGGTGTTTCTATCCTATCTGGGCTCCGCCTACCCACTAGTAATGACTAGTGTGTCTCCCTTCCTTCAATCTGCTGCTGAAATTGTGAGATTCGGGAAGGAGAGAGTGACCGGTGATGAGTCGTACAAGGCCTTTTTCAACAATGTAACATTTGATATTTGCATTTTTTATTGTTGATCCAATCAGCTCCACATGTGTGATATTGTGTGATATAAAGAAAAAAGGATTGCATCTTGGGTTAGATCATGAATAAGAATTTATTAAGTTGAAACGCGTAGATTTTCTTCTCTGGTGTGTATAGGTATTTGCTGTATTAAGAATTTTTTACATGAATTTTTCATTCTTTTTGTAGTTGTCCAATAAAATTGTCCTATTTTAGCCTTGAGCTGGAATTTGGAATGCATTCCACAAATACAGAAAAGTCCCATCTCTGGGATCAGCATCATGGGAAATTAAGAACAAGTATTGCACGTCCTCCCATCATGCAATAGGCATGTAGATCTACTTTATCACTACATAAAATATAGGATGATGGCCCACAGTATATTCCTAAATGGTCAATGTGACCCCGATAGCATAATTAGAGATACAAAAGGATCAGCACACTTGTTAGTTACTAAATAGTATATGTGGATAGAACTGATAAGAAATACAGTGGGTATGGAAAGTGTTCAGACCCTTTTAACCCCTTACTGCCATCAGACGTACTATCCTGTCCATGGTACCTGGGCCCGTATGACCATGGACGGGATAGTACGTCCCAGCGATCGGACGCGCTCCCGGGGGGAGCGCAGCCGATCGCGGCCAGGTGTCAGCTGATTATCACAGCTGACACTCGGCACTATGTGTCAGGAGTAGTGTTGAGCATTCCGATACCGCAAGTATCGGGTATCGGCCGATATTCGCTGTATCGGAATTCCGATACTTAGTTCCGATATTTTTCCTATATCGTATACCGGAATCGGAAGTTCCCATAATTCTTTGAGAGGCACTGTGATTTTAGTCAGCCAATGAGGAATCCTACGAAGTGTGGGCACATCCTGTAATGCTGCGGTCATCTTAACTAATGGCATGGCTGTGATTGGCTGCTGAAATGATGTCAGAATGCACTATAAAAGGCGCCGCCGCCATTTTAGCATCACTGTGCTGTGAACTCAGTTAGGGACAGAACTGTCACGCTGTATAGCAGATATATATATGTGATGTCAGTAATCTATATCAAAAGGGCAACATACTATATAACATGCGCATAGATATATGATAACATAGATTTACCTGACAGAATGTCCAGTGGGTCAAAACGGAATCCGTTATACGCTGTCTCCGGCTAGAGGGTGACCGGGGTCTAAGCTGACCCTAAACTGGGGTCCTAACTAATCCCTCAACCTGGAGGTACTGTTAAAGGTACAGAGGTCCAGGCCACCAGCGTAAACCCTGTCTCCTATCAATCCCTGCCAACTGTATTCTAGTCCTAAGAAGGACCCTGAATACCACCAAAGGGAAAGAACAGGTAACGGTTAATGAACAGAAAGACATACAAGAAAGACAAGAAATAAAGTAAATAAAGTCTTACATACAACACTCACACACAGTAGGAACACCTAAGGTCTCAGAGATAAACTATAAGCTATAAGAGTAAAAACAACTAAGGAGCTCTTAGCTTAAGTATTCTCAGAACCGCTTCAGTCTGCTAGACTACATGAATGCTTTCACCGGCGTCTAACACCCAGACTGGCAGGAATATAAAGGAAACTAATTAGAACATAATCAAAAGCAGCCGGGCGAGGCTGGACCTAGTCTTAGCAAAGAGCTAGGTAAAATTAACTCTCTCATTACCAAACACAAAGAAACAGCAGCTCAGCTGTGAGAAGTCAGAATGTGCAATCGCGACGATCTTCGTGGCGATGCACCCATGACAGTACCCCCCCTTCTACGAGGGGCCTCCGGACCCTCATGACCAGGTCTGTCCGGGTAAGTTGTGTGAAAGGTCCGAACCAATCGATCTGCGTTAGCATCAGACGCAGGGACCCACGTCCTCTCCTCAGGACCATACCCCCTCCAAAGAACTAAGTACTGAGGGGATCGGCGACTGAGACGTGAGTCAATGATTTTCGACCCATGAAATTCCACGTTATCATTGACTACCACTGAAGGAGGAGGTAGAGGTGACGGTATGACTGGTGCCACATACTTTTTAAGTAATGACTTGTGAAACACATTATGATTTTTAAACGTAGGAGGGAGGTCCAGACGAAATGCCACAGGATTAATTATGGAACTGATCCTGTACGGCCCAATGAATCTGGGACCCAACCTCCAGGAAGGAACTTTAAGTTTTATATTCCTGGTAGACAACCACACCAGATCGTTCACCTTCAGATCTCGACCAGAAACTCTCCCCCTATCAGCCATCCGTTTGAAATGGTTCTCCGTAACCTTCAGTCTTAACCAATCTGGAACTATCAGTCTCCCTGGAAGTCCCACAGGGGCGTCCCCCTGAGCCCCCAATACCTCCCCCTCAAGCTCAGAGCATACAGCTGACACTACAACTCCCTTCTGAGGAATAGGAACCGGATCATCCATCCTCCCGGTCCCTGGGAAAGTACGAGATAAGGCATCAGGAAGCAACTTTATTGAGCAGTCATATGCGTGATGAGGAGGTAACTCTTTACACCCCTCCTCTGAGAACATCTCCCCAAAGTCCTCCAGAAAAGGAGGCAAAGTCCTAGGCACAACCGCACCGATGACCGTGCTCATGCAGTTATTCTTGCAAAATTCACCCCACTGGCTTATCTTTCTGGATTGCCAATCAATCACTGGGTTATGTTTAGCCAACCAAGGAAGTCCCAACACAATAGGAGTAGGTAGACCCTCCAACACATAACAAGACAATTGCTCTTTATGTATTGCCCCTACTCGAAGATCTATGTTATGAACAGCTTGTACCAAGCTACCTTGACCAAGAGGTCTAGAATCAATAGAGAGTATAGGGACCGGTTTGGCCAATACACTCAGTTGCATACCATGCACCTGGGCAAACCGAGCGTCCACCAGATTAGCCCCGGACCCACTATCAAGAAAAACAGAAATCCTCTCAGTTCTAGTACCAATCACCACCTCCGCAGGCACGAGAAACTGAGAGGGATTTGGGGACGAAATACACACACCCAGGTTAACTCCTTGGCTCAAAGAGGTCCGGGATGGACACCCCCCAACAAAATGTCCCTCTCTCCCGCAAAAGAAACACCTTCTAGTCTTGCGGCGCACCGCCGATTCCCTCCTACAAAATGATGTCCCTCCCAACTGCATGGGTTCCTCAGAACAGACCAGGGGAACCTCAGTAAAAGGGACTTTAGTAGTAGGTGGAGTCATCACGGGGGGCGGAGTTACCTCGCGTCTTCCCCGAAGTCGTCTATCAATGCGAATAGCGAGGGCCATAGCAGCCTCCAGTGATGGAGGAGAATCATACTGAGCCAACACATCTTTTAATTTGTCAGACAACCCTTGACAAAACTGGCTCCTAAGAGCTGGGTCATTCCACTGAGTATCTGTTGCCCATCTACGGAACTCAGAAGAATATTCCTCCGCTGGACGATTTCCTTGCCGTATTTTACGTAACCTTGTTTCAGCAAGGGAGACTCGATCCGGATCATCATATACCAGACCCAGGGCAGTAAAAAATCGATCCACTGACTGGAGATCTGGGGAGCCAGGAGGAATAGAGAACGCCCAAGATTGAGGGTCCCCTTGTAAGAGCGATATAACAATTCCCACCATCTGCTCTTCACTCCCAGATGACCGAGGCCGCAGCCGAAAGTACAATTTACATGCCTCCCGGAAAGTAAAAAATTTGTCCCGCCCACCAGTGAACCTATCCGGGAGAGCAACCTTAGGTTCAGATCTGGTTTGCTCCAGGGGGGACAAAACCTTGGACTTAATGTCTGCAAATTCCATGGACAACCCCTGCAACTGCCGGGCCAGCTGGGCTACTGGATCCATGACAGCTGGGGAGAATCTTTAGTTTGGGCCGGTGAAAATGTCACGCTGTATAGCAGATATATATATGTGATGTCAGTAATCTATATCAAAAGGGCAACATACTATATAACATGCGCATAGATATATGATAACATAGATTTACCTGACAGAATGTCCAGTGGGTCAAAACGGAATCCGTTATACGCTGTCTCCGGCTAGAGGGTGACCGGGGTCTAAGCTGACCCTAAACTGGGGTCCTAACTAATCCCTCAACCTGGAGGTACTGTTAAAGGTACAGAGGTCCAGGCCACCAGCGTAAACCCTGTCTCCTATCAATCCCTGCCAACTGTATTCTAGTCCTAAGAAGGACCCTGAATACCACCAAAGGGAAAGAACAGGTAACGGTTAATGAACAGAAAGACATACAAGAAAGACAAGAAATAAAGTAAATAAAGTCTTACATACAACACTCACACACAGTAGGAACACCTAAGGTCTCAGAGATAAACTATAAGCTATAAGAGTAAAAACAACTAAGGAGCTCTTAGCTTAAGTATTCTCAGAACCGCTTCAGTCTGCTAGACTACATGAATGCTTTCACCGGCGTCTAACACCCAGACTGGCAGGAATATAAAGGAAACTAATTAGAACATAATCAAAAGCAGCCGGGCGAGGCTGGACCTAGTCTTAGCAAAGAGCTAGGTAAAATTAACTCTCTCATTACCAAACACAAAGAAACAGCAGCTCAGCTGTGAGAAGTCAGAATGTGCAATCGCGACGATCTTCGTGGCGATGCACCCATGACAAGAACGCTGCTCTGCTGACTCTGAGGGACAGTTAGAGATTGCGATTTTGTGTACTGTGCTTTAGGCAGGCTAGTTTACCAACCGCTGTGTAAAGCTTCCTTTTGCCTTGCAGTGTTGTTTTAACAGCTCTGTGCAAGGTGTGTGTGTGAGAGTGCAGGTGACACTGCAGTTTGCTCTGCATCCACCGCTGTTTGTAGGCATCTGCACGTGTCACTCACTGACTCTTTTTTTTATTTTATTTTGTGGAATTGGTGCAGCTCCATTCAATTGAAATTAACAGTGATCTATTAGTGTGACGCGCTTCCATCCGTATACAATACATTGGTTGCAAACACTATAGAAGTACAGAAAGGAGCCTTTCACAGCTAGTGAACAGTTGTGTGCAGTGTTCACTGTAGTCTGTGAGGTTTTCATTTTTTGAGTGCAGATCACGCTCCAGTGAGTTCTTCAACCACTGCTGGTTGTAGTCTGCTGAGCGTGTGTCACTGCCTCATCCTTGACATTTTTCTCTAATTGGTGCTGCTCCATTCTATTTTAAAAAAATCTAATCTATTAGTGTGACGCGCTTCCATCCGTATACAATACATTGGTTGCAAACACTATAGAAGTACACAAAGGGGCCTTTTACAGCTAGTGAACAGTTGTCTGCAGTGTTCACTGTAGTCTGTGAGCTTTTCATTTTTTGAGTGCAGATTACGCTCCAGTTAGTTCTTCAACCACTGCTGGTTGTAGTCTGCTGAGCGTGTGTCACTGCCTCATCCTTGACATTTTTCTCTAATTGGTGCTGCTCCATTCTATTTTAAAAAAATCTAATCTATTAGTGTGACGCGTTCCATCCGTATACAATACATTGGTTGCAAACACTATAGAAGTACACAAAGGGGCCTTTCACAGCTACTGAACAGTTGTCTGCAGTGTTCACTGTAGTCTGTGAGCTTTTCATTTTTTGAGTGCAGATTACGCTCCAGTTAGTTCTTCAACCACTGCTGGTTGTAGTCTGCTGAGCGTGTGTCACTGCCTCATCCTTGACATTTTTCTCTAATTGGTGCTGCTCCATTCTATTTTAAAAAAATCTAATCTATTAGTGTGACGCGCTTCCATCCGTATACAATACATTGGTTGCAAACACTATAGAAGTACACAAAGGGGCCTTTCACAGCTAGTGAACAGTTGTCTGCAGTGTTCACTGCAGTCTCTGAGGAATAACCACACTTAGGCCTTATAACTTTTCTGACTTTCTTTATCAATCTACCAAGATGAAGGCAGGGAGTAAGGCACGTGGTCGTGGCCGTGGAGTTTAAGCAGGGAGAGGACGTGGGAATTCTGTGGCTGCTGCCGCACCCAGTGACACAGCATCCACCAGTTTTCCCTGTGAGCGTTCCTTTATGCGCACTTTTGTAGGAGCTCGGCGTACCCCCCTGCTGCGGGAAGAACAAATTGAAGCCGTTGTTGGTTGGATGGCAGCCAATGCATCGACTTCAATTGCTTCCACCTCCTCTCAGGACCACAGCACTGTTGAACAACCATCTGTCTCTTCACCGCCTGCCAAATTGCCCAGGCAGTCAGAGAGCTCTGTAAAGGAGCCAGCTGAGTCTCTGCTTCTGTTCTCAGAATCTGTTGGCTTGCAAACAGGGGCCCAGCCAAGCAGCATTCTGGAATGTGAAGAAGAGGGAGTATGCAGTGATGCGCAACAGCTGTGTCTCTCTGAATCTGAAGAGGCGGGTGAGCCAGTGCCGATGGTCAGCACACCGCAGAACGCATCTGATGATGATGAGACTCAGGTGCCAGTTTCTGTTGAGCATGGTGCTGGCCAGACCACCCAACAGCAGCAGGTGTTGGAAGAGGGTAGTGGAGATGATGAGGTCCAAGACCCAACATGGCATGAGGAACAGGAAGGTGGTGGTAGCAGCTCTGAGGAAGAGATTGCCCCAACGGTCCAAACAGTAGGGAGAGGTAGGCTGCAGACTCGGTTGCCTGTAGCCTCCAGTTTGGCACCCGTTCGTAGCAGTTCTCTTACAACAGCCAAAACGGGCGCTCCCAGGACTTGCACTGCGTGGTCCTTTTTTGACACACTTGCAGATGATATTTGCTATGTCAAATGCAAGCTGTGTAATCAAAAGTAAAAAGAGGTAAAAGTGTCAGTAACCTTAATACCACAAATATGTGGAAACATGTGCGGACAAAGCACGTGGTTGAGTTACAAAGACACACTGGAGATGTAGGCCAACCTACAGCAGCACCTACATCTTCAGCTCGTGTTGGAGCCTCTTCCTCCAGCTCACACACAGCTGGTTCGGCTTCCTCACAGGATCGCCATGGAAGAACCTCTGTCACTGTTGTCCAGAGACCCAGTGTTATTCCACCCACAGCTGCAAGTTCCTGTCATCCTCACACTCCCAGGCCACAAAACAGCCATCGGTAGCACAGGCATGGGATAAAAGACGGCCATACTCGGCAAACCATCCACGAGCACAGGCTCTGAATGCTGGCATTGCAAAACTCCTGTCCCTTGAAATGCTGTCATTCAGGCTGGTGGAGACTGACAGTTTCCGTAACTTAATGGCATTGGCAGTCCCACAATACAATGTGCCCAGCCGATTTTATTTCAGCAGGCAAGCCGTCCCTGGTCTGCAAAAGCATGTTGAGGGAAAAATTAAACATGCGCTACTAAACGCCGTCAGTAGCAAGGTCCACCTGACCACCGATGCGTGGACCAGTAACCATGGCCAGGGACGATACCTTTCCCTCACTGCCCATTGGGTCAATGTTGTGGAGCCGGGTACAGATCTTGCGAGTGGCGCTGTACGTGTTCTGCCAACTCCAAGGATTGCAGGAATCCAGTCTGTCCACATTGACTCCTCCTCCTACTCCAGTTCCTCAGAATCATCGCTGCAGGAGCCGTCACGGTCTACCTCCACATGGACCGTGAACGCTTACCTGTTGCGACCGATATGAGCACAGCTGTGGCCAAACGTCAACAGGCGTCCTGAAATTAATTTCCATGGGGAATCGAAGCCACACAGCGCAGGAGCTCTGGAATGCCATCAAGCAGGAGAGCGACGTGTGGTTTTTGCCAGCGAATCTCCAGCCAGGCTTGGTAGTGTGTGACAATGGCCGAAATCTGGTGGCAGCTCTGGGCCTTGGCAACCTCACTCACATACCATGTCTGGCACATGTGCTCAACTTGGTCGTGCAGGTTTTTTGAGGGACTATCCGGATCTTGATGCACTGCTGCACAAGGTCCGCCTAGAGTGCGCTCACTTGCGACGTTCCAGCATGGCCAGATCGCGCATTGCAGCTCTGCAACGCAGATTTCGCCTTCCTGAACATCGCATCATATGTGACGTACCCACCAGGTGAATTCCACGTTCATATTTGGGCGGTTGTGTGAGCAGCAGCCAAGCTAATGGGTTCAGCGCATCAGGCGCAATCAACTCGCAATTTGCGCCGTTCACATTACCCAGGGGGCCTCTAGAAGGACTTGCCACGTTTTTTGGTGCGTTTGTGAGTCAACGGATGGCGGAGTGCGATGATCACTAGTCAGCCTGACTGTCCCCCTTATTGCCTGCTTAAAAAAAACACGAACCCAAGGGATGAGGTTTTGGAAGAGGTGGAGGATGGGATACAAATTTCCATCACCTTCTGGCAGTCGCGCAAGGGTTCCTCACAAGGGTGGGCAGGCCACTTTGTAGGAGGATAGGAGGGTCAATGGAGGGGAAGACATCGTCAAGGGAGGTACACAAGCCTTAGTCAGTATGTAAGCGAGGGTGGGTGATGCGAGAGGCAGAGATGAAGCCTCTTGCGGGGACAGCGTTTTTTGGCCTTTGGGGAGTCTGCGCACATGGTTTTTTTGCTGCAGTGCTAAAACGCCCGCCGCATCCCCACTTCTCACCACCGATTATTGGGTTACACCCTCCTAGACCCTCGCTACCGGGCAACTTACAAACCTAATAACACGTTGACCGGGGCGTAAAAATGGGGAGTACCAAGACACAGGTGCAATCCTAATGTTCTCCATTCCAGCCGAGAGCATGCTTGCTACTGCTTTACAAAGCACTCTGTGCGTGAGGCAGTGGAGACAGCTCTCAACAGGGGAGCACAAGCAGCGCCTCTGCCGGGGAAGCCAGTATTGTTCCAAAGGGTGGCGAAGTTTGTGGCAGCGCCACAAATTCTAACCATCCGGACGGCTCCAGTCACAGGAGGAAGTTTCCGTAGATGGTGACAACTACTTTTTCCTTCATGTACCCCAGTGGTCTTCCCCATTCAGTTTTGGGTCTTAAGCTGGATACTGGCCGGCTTCCAGAGGCATTGGAGGTGCTGGTTTGCCTGCTGCCGTTATTATCGGAGGGTCTTTAGTGCTGCAGGTGGTGACTAACAGACCGCGCATGCGATATCCCCGTAATGTTGACCGCTTACTTTTCTAAAAATGAACGGCATGGATCCGCCTGAATTTGTCTGCCGTTTTAGATTAAATAACTGGTTCGCAACGTTACATGCTCCTGTTATGTTCTTTTCTCCACCTAACCCTACTTGGGTACAACACTGCCAGTTGCTGCCAAAGTGTCGTTGCCACACCAAATACACAAGCTATAGTGTTATGGGGTTCGTAACGCCAGCTGTTCCCTGCAGTGTGTCCGGCAAGGTCCCCCTGTTCCTACAATGCACAAAAAACCCCATGTCAAAAATTTCTCCCAAATAGGGAAGAGGTCACCCTGATTTTATGCTTAAAACAGGAAATTGTGAATTTTTTCAGGCTAAATAACTTTTTATAACAAATATGGCAAATAAATAATTTGTCATACAGCGATATCTGCACATTCTATTAGAAATGGTAACAAAAAATAAAACATATGTTCACTTTTTAAATTATTGCATAAAAGACATTTCTCTTATCAATTATTCTTTTTTAAGGACTTTATCTGTACCTTAAATAATTGCAGTCAATTTTGAATCATAAACATCCTCTCACTCATCACGAGTTTATTTATTACGAATTGTAAAATAAATACTGATGCCAAACTGTAATTCACACCCATATATAAAGGCCTGCATCTAAACTGGTAAAATGTGCAACAATAAATTTTTAAACTAGAAAGGCAATCTATGACAAAGGTTTTCCTGCAATGCGTTGAAACAACCACAACAAAAATTAATAAGGTATATAGTTCACAGTGATAGTTACTCTGGACAATTCAATGTTAATACTGTACTCAAAAGTCAGCGTCAACCATTATGCTTTTTTTTTGTAGATTGTTAAAGAGGGACGGCTTTTTTTGTTGGTCAGGTGGAGTATTAGACAGAAATGATTACTGTGTCGATTTTTGGGTCCCTAGGAGAATAACCTGCGTAAGGCAATTTTAAGAGAGTCATCTAATAGACACCGCACTACCTACCGGGCGAGGAAGGTAGTGTTGCGGATAAAGCCTTCGCAACCAACAGCTTTTACCCTCTTAACACTGTACAAAACAAAAAATCGATTGCGCCGCAGACTTTATTGAGTCAGTTAAACGCCATTACCCACAGAGGTGTCCACTGTCATACAGACATAGAATATACCTTTGCTACCATGCTTTGTTTCACCTACACTTGCAGGCCCACTTAAATTTGTGCAATGCATAAGTTTTTTTAATGGTTATTTTTTATTGTACTTATTGCGTCTCACATTGTAGTCCATGCTGGCATGTCATTCTGCTGCAAAGTACGATTTTTTTTTAAACTTAAATAATTGAAATGTCTGTGATGTCACATATAAATTCAAGATATGAGTGATATTACAAAATCCATTGTCTTCACTATTTATGGTTTAAATAGCGTTCTTAATTTTCATAAATAAAAATGGCTTTTTTCTTAAATTTCAACACTTATTTTGTAAACTAATTTTTGGGTGGTGTGTTGTTCCATTTCTTGTTGGCCATTTTCTTGTTGCACAACACAGTAGTGGGGGGTCTGGAATGGTTTATTTTCGGGCATCTTTTTGTTTGTAAAGGTTGTGTTTCCGTGTTTCCCCTTACACCTCCAATTTGGATTGTGGGACCACTAGAGGCACCCGGTTATTTTCTTCTTTACCTTTGTAATGTAGCAGTGTTCCTTGATATTCTTTGGCTCTTAAATTTGGTTTTCAATTTTCTTGGTGGTTCCCGGTTCAAAAAAGTCTTTCTGAGGGACCCCCCCCACTACTTTTTTTAGGGCCCAATCAAGAAGTCATTGTCAAAGCTCCCTGTCCTCCCCAACAGCTCAGGAAACCTTTCCTTAAACAAGAAGAAATGTAAAACCTGTGCACTATAATGACCACGGACAAGTAAAGATCCCCTACTCCATCAGGACTACAAAAACAAAGGTCTTTCGCGCACAACTAATGTGGGTACCTAATTATATGTACAAAATTTCCAACTGGGGGTCGTATGTGGGGGAGACCGGCCAAAAATGGCAAGGATGATTATCATCGCCACACAATAAGAAAAAAATAAGGATTTACCGTGGCAAAACACTTTGTATGCCCGGCATGCATGATGGATATGGATTTCTGTATTAAAATTAACTTCAAATCGGAAAGATAGAAAGTTTGGGAATATAACTCATGTGACCTTTGACACTCTTGTGCTTAATGAATTTTCCACGGTTATGTCTTCTATTCAATTAGGAATCGCGTTCTTGATTTAGGGGCATCAAAACGAACACCAGACCCCAACAGAGGCATAAACTTTTTCTCCTTATCTATAATGTTCCAATATTTTGATCATCCCTCTGCCAAAATGAAGTTTGCTTCACGTACTTTCTTACCTATTGCACTATTCCTGTGTCCTTTGGTTAGAAATAGTGATTCTTCATTTTTTGTTTTAGTCTTAGCTGATGAAGACTATCAAAAACTGACCGGCAATCCCAACAAAAGTGTGAACAGGTGCTAAACCAATCACCAATCTATACATACAAAGAAAAGTAAGCACATGTAGCGCTATAGCTTTGCAAACAAAAAATTTATAAAAATATGAAAAATGAATTACATCTTTACCTTAGAAATAAAAAAAATTGAGAAGTCTTTCGAAAGTGGCCAAATTTTGTGAGCCTGATAGCCACGTCAAGGTCTCTCTAATCAGGTCCCTAATAACCTATCCTCGCTTTAGAAAATTGTCTGCATGGGAACCTTAATCCTTTTTTTCAGCTAAAATCAACTCTCTGTGGAGGGGTGGAACTGCTGTAATTAAAAGGCCTGTGACCACCAGGGTGGAGTGTCACAGAAGGTAATGAATTCATATAAAAAACTGACCCCATCCAAATTTTGATTCAGTGTGAACAGGTCTAAAACCTAGGTCAACAACTAAATAAAACAAGAAGAAAAGGTAGCACCTGTACGTTTTAAAGCTTGCAAACACAAAATATGAAAAATATGAAAAATAAATTTTACATCATTACCTTAAATATGAAAAATTGAGAATCTTAGCGCATAGATGGCCAAATTATGGGCCTGATAGCCACGCAAGGCCTTCTGTATACGGTCCCTATAATGGCTATCCTCGTTTAGAAAATTGTCTGAGGGGGAAAACTAGAATCCTCTTTTCAACTAAAATTTTCTCTCGGGGGGGTGATGAACCTGCTGTAATTAAAAGGCCTTGACCACCAGGTGGAGTGTCGGCAGAAGGTAAAGAATACTATCAAAAATGACCGGCACATCCAAACTTAGTTCAGTGTGAAAGGTGCAAACCTAGAGCACCACTAATCAAACAAGAAGAAAAGGTAGCACACTGTAGGCTAAGTTGCAAACACGAAAATATGAAAAATAGAAAAAATGAATTACATCTTACCTTAGAAATATGAAAAATTGAGAAGTCTTAGCGCATAAATGCCAAATTATTGGGCTGATAGCCCTCAAGATCTTCTCGTTTCGGTCCCTAACTATTTGCCTCCTCCTTTTAAAAAGTCTGTCGCAGGGGAAACCCCTATGAATTCCTTTTCAACTAAAATCACATCTCTGTGGGGGGGGGATGAACCTGCTGTAATTAAAAGGCTTGAACCAGGTGGAGTGCTCAAGAAGGTAAAGAATAATTCAAAAAATGACCGGACATCCAAATTAGATTCATGTGAAAAGGGCTAAAACTAGAGTCACCAACTATATACTACAAGAAGAAAAGGTAGCACATGTAGCGCTATACTTGAAACCAAATATGAAAAATAAAAAAATGATTAACATTACTGTTATGTTTCGGTAGTGAGGAGAGCAGGCAAAAAGCAATACACCAAGCAGTTGGAATCTATGAGATTGCAGTACCCTGACTAACCACCACAATAAGGCAGCCTGGGCTTCCTACTTGGTCCTAACGCCTCGTACAGCCTGGAACAATCACTAAAACAGAAAAGGAAGCTAATCTGCCCCGAACGAACCCCAAAGAAAAATGAAACCCCCAAACATGTAATGGCGGTTAACAAGAGAAAACTGACAAAAAGAAAAAGTATGGCAAACTGGGGGGCCCAAACTATCTTAATAGAAAAAGGATAGGAAGGGTACTTACTGCAATCAGAAACCCTAAAGCCCAACTCTACTAATTTCAAATCATGAGATCACACACCTTCCACTAAATTATTCTCTGGGTAACAAAATCAAAACAGCAGCCACTGAAAAAAAGGAAAAAGCAAAAAAACAAAACTAGTCTGAACTAAACTGAAGGGCAGAAGCCAGGAGGGGACCTAAGGCCCCCAAGGAAGTGCAGTACAAAATGCAAAAATTAGCCAAACACAAAAGAAGCAAAAGTCTTTAATGTAAGCAGGAATGCAGAACACACAGCAGGCTAAAGGGAAACTGGAAGAAGGTTCAGACCAGAACAATTTTTACCGGCAACCCGATGGGAAAAATAAATCCCTTATATAAGACCAGTATAACACCTGATTCCCAGTCCTCAAATCTTCACTACACCGCTTGTAACCACCAGAGGGCCTTGGCTCAAACCTCTCAAACCCATCCAAACAGTACCCCCCCCTTTAGAGGGTCACCGAACCCTATTTGAGCAACCAGGCGGTCGGATGATTCTGTATAACGGATAACTCCTGCTGGGTTCCGAAGCAAACACCCAAATTGTTTTTCCGACCAAACCTCTCATTTAAACCAAATATGGAGTTTCGTCTAAAAACGAGAATCCAATATTTTTCAACCACATATCCAGTTGCCCCCAACCAAAACGGGTCAGGAGGCACAGCAGCAGGAACCACTGGCTCAAAAAACCTCTTCAAAAAGGGGGGGGACTTGTGGAACCGTTATGGATCTTAAATTCCCTGGAAGAAGCAAACAAAAGAAAAAGATAATAATCTCCAGACTTAAAGGTCCAAACCAGGCTGAAATTAGGAAGCTACCTCTAGGAATATTCTTTGGAGGAAACCAACCAATCCCCCACTTTAAAACCGAGGACCCATCTCCATGCCGGTTGCAAACCCTGGGCCTTTCCTGAGAGAGGGACAACCCCTCCACACCTGGCCCAAATTGTTGCATACGCTCCACAACAAGTCAACACCTGGGACAGAAGCCCCGTCTGCCTGAAGAAATCAGGTAAAACCCGAATAAAAAAACGGAGACATCAAAGTGGCAGAGCTAGCCCATTATTAAGAGCAAACTCACCAAAGGCAAAAAAGTGCCCATAAATCCGTCACAGACACAAAGCACTTAGATAAGTCTCCAATGTCTGTTTTTCTCTCAGTTTGGCCTTGGTCTGGGGAGAAATGCCGGGGGGAAAGACAATTGAACCCACCCATTAGAACAAAAAGTCCTCCAAAATCTGGAAACAAACTGGACTCTGTCGAACAAATGTTCTCAGGATGCCGGGGTAAACGAACCAGTGCTGAAGAAACAAGGGCCATTCAGAGGAGGAAAGGCAACTTTATAATGGCCAAGAATGTAAACAATTTTGAAAACCTACACAAATTACCCAGATGTGTAAAATTCTCTGAGAAACAGGAAGATCGGAAATGAAATCCATAGAGATATGGGTCCCAGGGTCTTTGGGGCCAGGCAATGGCTCAACAAACCACTAAGCGAGAGAAGCTTGGAGGAGAGCAAGTCCCGCGGACTGCACAAATTCCCTGAATCCGAGACAAGTAGGCCACCAAAAGGGGACCGCTAACCAAGTCCTGGAAACAAAAAATTCGGGTTCCCCCACCAATGCGGAAACTGAACTCAGACTCCACCTCCTCTTCCATGGCCCGGGGCAAACAATTTTCCAACGGCAGCGCTCGGGCTATCCTCCTGACACCCCTCCAAGCAAGTCTAATTGGGAGAGAGGCGGAAAGAACTACACCCTTTTCAAAATAAACAGAGATCAGATAACTCAGGGAGTCCGCAAGGAAATCCTCGAGGGCATGCGCCTTAAATTCTTAGTGCCAGGAAGAAAGGAAAACCACAAAATTAAAACGTGTGAAAAACAAGGCCCCTGGCCTGTCAGGATTGAGTCGCTTGGCGATTCCAGATAACCGTTCTTATGGTCCGTAAGGACCACCCGATGTTTGGCTCCCCAGCCTGTCTCCACTCTTCAAAAGCCCACTTCATGGCCAACAACCCCGATTACCCACGTCATAAATACGTTCAGTAGAGAAAATTTTCGAGAGGAAAAAGGCACAAGGTTACTTTAAGAGGTCTCTGGATCTTTTTGGGACAAAACGGCACCTGCCCAATTTCAGAGGCATAACCCCACCTGAAATGGCAGGAAACATCAGGCTGCCGTGAACAGGAGCAGAAGTGAATCTTGCTTAAGTTCCTGAAATGCAGGACGCCTCAGGGGCCAATCCACAATTCAAACCCTTTCTGGTAATCTTTAAGGTTTAACTAACCGAGAATTACCAATAAATTTACGATAAAAAATTGGCCAAACCCAAAAATCTCTGAAGAGCCTTTAATGAAGTGGTTGGACCCAATCACGATGGCCGAACTTGACCGGGTCCTTTCAATAACAATGGGGGACAAAATGAACCCAAAAGGTCCTCGTCGCCAAAAAGACATTTGATCCCTTCCATACGACATTCTCTTCAAAATTGGATCATTCGAACATGTTTCACGAGGTCCGTCATTAGAAAAAATCAAGTACTCAATAAACAATCGAAATTTACCCAAAACCCTGAAAATGTATTCAGAAGGATGGAAGACGGAAGGGCTTAGTGAGCCCAAAGGGCACACTAGGTCTCAAATGCCCTTCAGGGGTATTGAATGCCTCTTCCATTCTCCCCGTGCTTATCGAAAGTTATTCGCCCCCTGATCAGCTTGGTAAACAATAGCGTTTTTCACCGGGGAAAACAGGTCAGAAACAAGGGTAACGGGTATTGTATTTCCCAAAATAATATTGTTCAAGAACATAATCAATACAGGCCTTAATGAAACATCTTTTTTTGGCGACAAGAAAACCGGCCCCTAAGGGTGAAGAGGATGGTCTGATAGCCCTTCTCCAATGTTCTTGATAAAGGCATAGCGTCATGTTCAGGTACAGACAAGTTAAAAAGGGCCCTTTAGGGAATTTATACCCGGCACTAATTCTACGCAGTCATAGTCCTTGGGGGGCAAGGTGCGATTTCTTTCGCTAAACACTCAAAAAATCAAACAAAAAGTCAGGAAAATCCTGACCTGGGGGAGGGAAAAAACAGGGTGTTGGTAAATTAACACATTGGAGCCCAACGGTTCGACACGATTCCATCCAAAACAGGATTATGGGGACGTAACCAAGGGAAACCCGCACGATAATGTCATGCGATTTAAAAAAAAAAATTTCAGCCCCTGGGGGTCGGTTCAACCTCATTACATGAGAAAAATGGGGTTTATTTTTCAGCCAAAAGGGTAGAATCGATCCGTAGGGGGAAAAAAAAATTTTGTAGGGGTATAAGGGAAACCCCCAAGTTTGCAAAATCTAATCAACAGGTTAAAAAACTCTCCCCAAACAAAAAAAGCCGAGCAGAAAAGAGGACAGAGAGCTTTCAGATAAGTTAATAAAAAAATTTTCTGAACAATACCCAAGCAACTGGGTGCAAAACGTCTTCCCCGTTAGGGCAGACTGAAATAGCATGAAGCTCACCCAGTAGAAAAAAAAACCCCTTGTGCTTTCGAACTCATGACGCGTGCCCCAGACCCACTCTATCCATGCAGGGGGTTAGAAGGGTTCACAAGGCAACACCCCTTTCCCGCATACTTCTCCCCCCCACCAAACGCTGTCAATTTTTAAACGCTAATAAAGAATCATTGAACCCGAGGGACAGGGAACCCCAAACATCCTTTTTATTTCTACGCCCCCTTCCGGAAAAGGGCGCCAAAGCTGTCATTCATTTGGTCAGGGCCACCTGGGGGTCTCTGACGATAATCAGCGCACAAGCCCTGTTTTAAAACCCAACCAATTTTTTTTTATTTTATCAGTGACATTGGGGGATCGTACAATAACCCAAACCCCGAAAAAAAGCATCAACATCCTCAAAACAATCCCCGGGGAAGGGAAAAACCCCCAACCTGGGATCGCCGCGAGGAGAGAGATGTAATTTAAACCCTGCTGCGCTGGTTTCCTGAGGACTTTTTTAAAAACAAAAAAAAATTTTAAAAATTTTTTTTTGAAATCTGAAATTTTGCTCACCCCAAAACAAAACTGGATGGGAACCGGTTCCACACAGGAAACCCAGCAAGATATGCAGCAAACTCTGAACCCGTGGCAACTGACCACACGGCCAGACAACCGTGCAAACCCCAGGGGGAAAAGTCCTCCCCAGCCCCCCGAGATCAGGGGAAAAAAAAAAAAAAAAAAATGCAAAAACAAAAAATCTTACAATTTACAACCTTTTTTCTTTCACAATTTTTTTTCCCTTTGTGAGTACCTTCAATTTTCAATTTTTTAGGCGGTGAACTGTATGTTTGGGTTTAGTGGAGCAGGCAAAAAGGAATACACCAGAGCATTGGGGTCTATGAGATTGCGACCCCGAACCAACCCAACTAGAGGCGCCGTGGGGGTTCTATTGGCCTAGACGCCCCTCACAGCGGGAAAAAATAACTACCCTAAAAAAAAACAGGAAACTTTGCCCGGGCAAAACCCCCAAAATTAAAAAACCCCAAACTGTAATGGGGGTTAAACAAGGGGAAATACTGACACAAAAAAAAAAAAGTATGACAAAGGGGGGCCCAAATATCTAAATAGAAAAGGAAGGAAGGGTACTTATCAATCCCAGAAAACCCGAAAGCCCCCAATCTACTAATTTAAAATCACCGAGTCACCCCCACCTCTACCACCTAAATTATTCTTGGTGTAACAAAATCAAAACAGCACCACTGAAAAAACTGGAAAAAGCAAAAGAACAAAACTCTGGGGAATAAATGGGGGGGCAGCCCCCCCGGAGGGGCCCCCGAAGGCCCCCAAAGAATGCATACAAAAGCAAAAATTAGCACAAAACAAAAGAAGCAAAAAACTTACGTAAGCAGGGGGTGCGAAGACACAGCAGGCTAAAGGGAAATGGAAAAAAAGGGTTTTGACCAAAAATTGTTCCCGGGGAAACCCGATGGGAAAATGACCCTCCCCTTAAACCGTCAGTAAAAATATTTCCCCTCCTCACATCTTCACTGCACCGCTTGTAACCCCAGGGAGCCCCTTTTGAACCCCCTCAAACCATCCCAACAATTACCTTAAAATATGAAAAATTGGAATCTTAGCGCTAAGATGCCCCAAAATTATTGGCCGATGCCACGTCAAGGCTTTTCCCCCTTTTTTTGGGGCCCCAATAAGCCATCCCGCTTTTGAAAAACGTCTGCATGGGAAAATATGATCTCCTTCAAAAAAAAAAATCTAATCTTTGGGGGGTGATGAAATGTTTTAATTAAAAACTTGGACCCCGGTGGAGGCTCAGTAGAAGGGGAAAGGGAAATTTCAAAAAATGACCGGGGCTCCAACTTAGATTTGTTGAAAAGGGGGTAAACCTGGTTTTCCCCAATCATATCTTTTAAGGTAAAAGGTCCAAATGTAGCCATACTTGAAAAAAACGAATTGAAAAATATAAAAATGAATTGCATCTTACCTTAAAATTTTTAAAAAAATTTAGAAGTTTGCCTAGAGGGGAAAATTGGAGCCTGATGCCACGTCAATTTGGGGGGCCGGGGAGTTTTTTGGTTTATTCTTTTCCTTTTCTGAGCATCCCCTGTGGTCACAGGGCCTTTTTTTCAGCAGGGTTTATCACCCTCCACAGAGATTGATTTTAGTTAAAAGGGATTATGGTTCCCATCAGACAGATTTTTTAAAAAGGGGGTTTTGGCATTGTTGGATGTTTTGAAACCCCTTTAGTGGCACAGGCTCACTAATTTCCCCTTTTTTCGCAAGTTCCAAATTTTTTTTTTTTAAGGGGAAGATGAAAATTTATTTTTCATAAATTTTGTGTTTCAAGCTATGCGCTACATGTGTCCCCCTTTTTTTCTTGTATGTATATTGTTGGTGACTCTAGTTTAGCAGTTACACTAATTTTGTTTGGATGTGCCCGGGCATTTTTTTATATTTTTCATTTACCTTTCCTGAGACTCCCCGGGGGGACCCTTTTTTTAAGGGGTTATCCCCCTCACAGAGATGTGATTTTTTTCAAAAAAAGGATTATGGTTCCCCCTGCAGACGATTTTTTTAAAGCGGGATAGGCATTATTGGGCCTGATATCGAGAAGACCTGAGGGCTATCAGGTCACTTTTGGCCTTTTGCGTAAGACTTCTCAATTTTTTTTTTTCTAAGGAAAAAATGAATTCATTTTCATATTTTTCATTTTCGTTTTTGAAGCTATAGCGACAGTGTGCTACCTTTTTTCTTGTATGTATTGAGTTGGTGACTCTGGTTTGCACCGTTCACATAAAAAAAGTTTGGATGTGCCGGTAGTTTTTGTATGTATTCATTTCCTTTTGTGGCACTCCCCCGGGGGGTACAGGCCTTTTAAAATTTCAGCGGGGTTTATCCCCCTCCCGGGTGTAGATTTTGTCAAAAGAGGATTCTGGTTCCCTGCAGACAATTTTTCTAAAGCGAGGATAGATTTGTTGGGGGGCCCGATTACAAAAGGCCCCTTGAGGGGCTACAGGCCTAATTCGGCCACTTATGCCTAAGACTTCTCAATTTTTCTTTTTCAAGGGGAATGTTAATTCTTTTTTTTTTTTTTTTTGTGTTTGCAGCATAGGTACAGTGCTCCCTTTTCTTTGTATGTTGTTAGTGTGAAAGACTGGTATTCTCGAAAG
>JARQOD010006735.1:0-41691 GCA_033576555.1 Oophaga sylvatica | reverse complement strand
ACAGCACCTTGCAATTGAAAGGTGCTGAACCCAGGTTATAATTGGAGCGTCAATTGGGAAAAATTTTCAATTATTAATCCTATTGAAAAAAAAAGAAAAAAAAAACCCAACACAGTTTTAAAAAAAAATTTTTAATGAAAAAATCACCCCGTTTTTGACCTTTTTTTTTTCTGCTAAAAACCTTTTTTTTCCGTAAAAAAATTTAAAAAAAAAAAAAAATTATTCTTCCAACCCGATGTACAGTCCCCCCACGGTGTTTCCACCCAAAAGGGGGTTAAACCCGGGTTACCGTAAGCGGGAAAGCAAAATGTGTTCGGGTTTAAAACCCCCCAAAAATGAATTTTTTCTCTACCAGGAAAGGAGAGGAAGAGATGAAAAAATTGGAGCAAAATTGATTTATTCCCATTTTTCCCTTCAGTACCTGACAAAGTAAAAGTGGGTAAATTTAAATTAAAAGCTTCTTTCTTAATACATCCTTCCTGCGGCAGGGGGATAAGCTTTCCCTTTCAGGAGCTTTTAGCTGAGCACGCAGAAATTAGTTGGCTGTTAGGGGTTGTAGTTAACCCTTTGTAGGATTACATCGGGGACGTGCAGTCCCCCATGGAAAAAAAAAATGTTTTTTATTATTTTTATTTATTTTAGGAGATAAAGGGGGCTTCGCAGGGATTAAGAAAAAAATAAAAGATGGTCAAAAAAATGTTTTTTTTCTTTAAAAAATTATTTATTTTTTAAAGTTTTGTTGTTTTTTTTATTATTTCCCATGGTTTTAAAATTGATATTTTTTTAAAATTTACAGCTTTCCTTTTTAAAACCCGGGTTACAGTCCCTTTTCCCTTTCAGGTGGCTGAAAAACCCCCCCTTTTTAAACCCCATTCGAAAGCCCAGGGGGAATGGAATAGAGGGGAAAAAATGCAAAAAGGGGGAAAACTTTAAAATTTCCCTTTCTGGGTGTTGGGGGGATGTTGTACCCCGGGGGGGGCCCAAAAAAATGTACCCCCTAGGCTAATTATGGGCCCCACTCGCTTTTTTTTTTGGGGGGTTGGAGAAATACAGGGGAGCCCAGTTTTTTTTTTTAAAAAGGGAATTTACACCTTTAAAAAACCCCCCCGTCGAAATTTGGACCATACCTTATGTAATTGAAATTTAAAACCCTATATAAAATCGGAAATGACTGGTTACTGTTCTAAAAATGTATCTTTCATGGGTTTCGTGATTTCCCCCCAAAAGGGAAAAATTTTAAATTTTGCGGCTATTACAAAAAGAAAAAAGGGTGTAAAAAATAAATAGTTTTTAAAATTTTGTCAAAATGACATTTAATAAAAATTTTTGTTTTTAAAAGGTGTTTTATTCTTTTTTTTTTTTTAAAAGCTGTCAGTTGATTTTACGTATGGGGGGATGTTTTTGCCGGCTTTTTTAAAGGCCCCGAGCGATTTTGAAATTCCCTTTTGGTCTTTTTTTCCCCGTTTTTTATCGCCCTAGACTTTTTTTGCGTCCCCCCCCCAAAAATCGGTGAAAAACGGGGATGTGGGGATTGCACCCCGGTTTTTTAAAAACGGACCAAAAAAAAAATCTGTTTGGGAGTGCCCTAGTTAAAAGGGGCAGACAAAAAGCAAAATTTCATCGTATTGGTCGCCCGATTTGTGCCAGTGTGACGCGGCCAAACAAGTCCTTTTTTTAAATTTTGGAAGGGTGTCTAAATAGATGGTCTAAAACGGATTGTGTAAGGGTCTGGTGGGTGGAACAAATGACGGCGGGGGGGTTTGGGGGAACCCAAAGTTTTAAATTTACAAGATTTTTTTAAATTTTTGAAGGAGGGGTGGCCCCTGGGGGGCAGGGTTTCCGGCGGGAAAAGGTTTTTTTGGACAGGCAGGTTTGTCACCAAGTGCCCGGGGAAGTCTCGGGGGGGGGTTTTTGTAACGGTAAGAAACGGGGTCTCTGGCGGGCGGGGTTGTGGCAAGGAAAAGGGGCAGGGGGGCCCGGCGGTTGCACGGAAAGGGCCCCGGGAGTCTTGGGAGGGGGGGTTGTACGGCAAGGGGCCGGGGCAGTCTTGGGCGGCGGGGTTGCCCGGGAAAAGTGACAGGCGTTCTGGGCAGGAGGTTTCACGGAAAAGTGCCCCAGGCAGGCGGTTTTGTACAAAGTGACCGGGCGACTCGGGGCCCGGAGGTTGTCAGGGGCAAGCCCCCGGGGCGTCTCTGAAAGCAGGTTGTCACAAAGTGACGGCAGTCTTAGCCCGGCAGGTATAGGGACCTGAAAAAAGGGGGGCCCCAGGTGGTTTTGCAGTGGAAAGGGGGATGATCGCTGGTGAGGGAAAGAGCGGGGATCTCTGCAGGAAGTCTGAACCCTGGATGGAATGCAAAAGGTGGGAAGGAAAGGACGGTTTTAAAGGGCCCGGTGGGGGAAAACAGGAGTGTGGAAAAAACAGGTTAGTCCCCGGGAAAAAACCATTGGGGGCCCTCTTTTAAGGGGGAACCCCTTAATATAGGGTGGAGTCCCCCGCAGGGTGGAGTTTTTTTTGGAAATGCGCGCGGCCCCCTTTTTAAGAGGGGGGGGGTGCGGGGCGCGCCTAGGCCAGTAGGGGAAAGGAGCGCGTGGGACCGAGGGCGGAAGGGGACCCCCTGGCCCGAGAGGGGGCTGGGAGCACTGAGGACGTGGCGCGGGGGGGGGGGGACGCCCCCGTTGGAGGGAGGCAGGGACGGGGCGCTAAAGTTGGTTAAAGGGTTAGAAATATGAAAATTTTTAAATTTAAATGAAAAAATCTTTTTAAAAAAAAGGGGGTTTTCGTCGGACCCCTTTTTAAAATTTTGGGCAGGGTCCCCGGGATGTTTTTTGTTTATGCGTTTTAAAAGTCCGAGTGCAAAGCAGCATGTCGATTGTCACCGATTTTTTGGGTCGACTATGGGGGGGCGATGAAGATTTTGGTTCCAAAAAGGGGGGAGAGGGGGCTGGGGGGTGAGGACCCCTGAGGCCCGGGGAGGAGAGCGCGTCCCCCTTTGGGAGCAGGCAGGGCCGCGGGCGCCCCAGTCCCCCCCCCTTTGGCCCCCCCTTTTTAGGCCGAAAGAAAATTTTTTAGGATGAGAGGGGCTGGAGTCTCCCCGGGGCCCCGGTTCTCCCTCCGGCCCCAAAAACCCCCCCCCCAAACCCCCCAAAAAAAAAGGGCTTTCTTCCCCCCTTTTTTGGGCCCAATGTTTTTTCCCTTTAAATTTCACCCCATGGAGCAGGAGGTTACCCCCCGAAAAAAAAAAAGGTTAAGAAAAAAGGGTTTTTGGGGGGGATACTGAAAAGAATTAGGAATTTTTCCAAAAGGCCGGAGTTCAATTTTGGCCCGGATTGTTGATGATGAAACTAAAGGACCGATGAAAAAGAGGCCTAATTTTTTTGGACGGAATTTGAGTCGCATTTTTGGAGAAAGCCGCTTTTTCCCCGGGGAAATTTAGGAGGTCCAGCCTTTTTTTGTCAGCTGTCTTTTCATGGGTTGGTGAGGGAAAAGGGGCCCCGGGGACTCCCCCAGTGGGGAGTTTTTTAACCCCGGATTCGAGGGAAAAACCAAAAAGTGGGGAAAAGGGGACAGGGATCGGGAAACTGACCGAGATTTTAAAAAAAAGGAGCTTGGTGGAAAATTTTTGGGTTTTTTTTATTGTAGGGGAATTTTGGCCCCAAAAAGCCCCCCCCAAAAAAAGGGGGGGCCTTAAAAGGAAATTTTGAAGTTTGGGTCCCAAAATTTTTTTTCGTTAATTGCCCCTTGGATGTGGGGGGGAAAACGGAGGAAAAATCCAGGGTGGCAGCAATTTTTAAAGGGGTTTTCCGAAAGTGGGTGAACTAAAACCCCCGACCCCCCCAAAAAATGACGAGGCAGACCTGGCCCGGGGGATGTGGCGGATAAAGTTTTAAAAAATGGGGTTTCAGACGGGGGACCTGGCAGGGAATGAAGTGGCCATTTTGGGAAAAAAAGGGGCGCGACACCCAAATGCCGTACAAAAGGCAGAGACGGGGCAGATCTGTTATGAAGCCCTGGTATTTGGCAGGGGGCAGCGGGTTACAGGAGCGGAAGAGAGGCCCCGGGAGGGGGTTCGGAAAATTTGTTGGGGGCCCCGGCCCCAAAGGGGAAAAAAAGTCTATTACGTCTTTGTGCAGGGTGGCCACCAAAATGCCGATTAATTTTTTGGGGAGGGCTTTTTTTGCCCAGGTGGCCGCGGTTTGCGACCCCCCCCCTTTTTAATTTTCTCTTCCGATGGTTTTTTGATAAACGTCTTCCAGGAGGGAGACTTTTTACCCCCACGGGGCCACCTGCACCCCTCGGGGCGGGACCGTTTTTGGGGGTTTTTGTTTTTTCGAGACAAAAGGAAAAAAAGGGGAAAAGGGCACCCCCCTTTTGGGTTTTTTTGTCGCTGGGCGAAAAAGCAAAGAAAAAAAAAACGGGCAAAAACAAGGCCCCGGGCTTGGGGGATTTTTAAAAAGTCGGGGGCCCCCTGTGGAGGTATCCCATTTTTTGTGCCCGGTAATGATTACGGTAAAAGACCCCTTTTTCGAGTAAAAAAGCCACCCCCCAAATCCCAATTTAAAAGGCCCAAAAAATTTCCCGCCCCTATGGAGTGTTGCGCTCGGGGGGGGAAAATTTTTTGGGGGAGAAGAAACCCCCCAGGACCCCCCCCTCCCGGATGGGTTTTTTTTGGGTAAAAACCCGTCCGGTCCCCCGGGGGAAGCGTCCACCCAGGGAACTGTTGCCCCCAAAACCCGGGGCGATGCACCCTGGAGCGGAAGAGAAGGCCTTTTTAAAAAAGGAAAGGGCCCCTCCTCTGTTTGGGGGTTTTCTTTCCATGTTTGGGGTTTGCCACCCTTTTGGGGTTTTGAGCGCTGGGGATTGGAGCCCCCCGGGGGAAAGGAAGTGCGGTTTGAAGAGCGGAATAGTTGGCGAATGGGGAACGGAAGGGCCCCTTTAACCCCCCCGGTGGGGGCCCCCTTTGGGATGGAGACAATTTCCCCCGGTCCTTTGTGGGCCCGTCGGGAAAAAGAGGGAGCCCAAAAAAAGGAAGGGGATGTCTGCTAAAAAAGGGGGCACTTCTCATATTTGCAAAAAGGGTGATTCTCCCCGGCCTGACCCAAAACCGAAAAAGTCCCCCGGGGGTAAAAAACCCGGAGAGAGCCCCAAAATTTTTAAGGTTTACCACCACCCCCCGGAATGGGAGGCCCCCGGGGAAAATTTTCTTTCCCCCAAAATCCTGAAAGACTGGGAGATTACAGGGGCCCAAAAAGGCATCCCCCGATCGAGGGGCCGCCCGGGGGGTTAAAAACCCTCTTCCTTCATTCCTCGACGGATAAAAACCCGGTTTTTTGCTCCCGAAGTCTATTTTTGGTTTAAAAATTACCCCCCTTTTTGACGATCAAAAGTTGGGTGGCGGGGGGGGTATTTAAATTTTTCACCGTGATCGAATTTAGGTCTGTAGTCAAAACGGGAGGAGGATCGTCTTTTTTTTAAAAAAGAAGAACCGCTCCCGCTGGGGGGGGAGTTTTCGGAAAAACCCCCCTTTTAAAAATTTTCCTCGATATATTCGGACTCGCCTTTTTCTCACCCGGAAAAACGGGAAAAACCCCCCCCGGGGGGGTTTTTGTAGGGGGGAACAGGTAAATTTCGGGAAATCATATGGTCTATGGGGGGGGAAATTTCCCCCTTTTCCCTTTTTTTTGAAGCCCACAGAAAATGACAATATGGAAAAGGGGAGTCCAGGTAGTTGCGGGTAAAGGAAAAAAATGGCCCGGGTGAAAAGGCCCCCGACAGTTTTTTGAATCCTGTCCCCGCGAAAAAAATTCCTTTTTCCCCCGTCGAGCAAGGGGGCATTTTTTTGGGCCAGGGGGATAGAAGGGGAAAGGGATGAGGGGTCCGGAAAACAAAAAAAAAGGGGGTGTTTTGGGGGAAAGAAAAATTTCCCCCCAGGGTTATGATTCGGTGTTTGTCGGATGGGAAGGTGGGGAGGCCCCCATCCCCCACCCGCAAAAGGGGTTTTAAAAAAATTTTTCAACAAGGGTTTTTGGGGGGAAAGGAAATATTCTTATAGGCCTGTAAACCCGAGTTTTTCCGTCCCCGAAAAAATTTTGGGTTTTTTAAATTTGGCGGTTTTTCCCCTCGTTTAAAAAAGACACCCGCAGGGATGAAGAGGATTTTTTTTTTTTGTTGACCTCCGGGAACCTAAAAAACAGGGTTTTCCGCTTCCGGACGGGGTTTTGGGCCCCGTGCCCCAACGCCCCCTTTAGAAAAAAATTTCTGGGGGCCCGGGGGAGCCCCGCGGGCTTTAAATTTTGGGTTTCTGGTCCCCCGTATAGGCTCAGCAGGGTGCCCCGAGGGAAAGGAAGAGGTTATAGATCTCGGGGCCGAGGGTGCAAAATGGGAAAATTTTTTTTTTGGGTGCCCCTTTTTGGGTCGTTCCGGGAAACCCCCAGATAAAATTTGATTGGCAAGTTTTATTAAAAACTAAAAGGGTTGGAACGTCCCGCCCGGCAAGTTCGTCTTTTTGGGCCGGCCCGCCCTCCGAATCCAAAATTAGACTTCATTGCCCCAAGAGTTTGGGGTAAAGTGGGCCCGAAAGGCTTTTAAAACCCCCGGGACCCTTCTGCGGGAGACAGGTGTTTCAGGGAAATTTTTTTCCCCGTCCAGGTCGTCGCCCCCCTTTCCCGGGGAAAGGCCCCCGAGAGAAAGCGGCCCGGTTTAAATACCGGGGTCTTTTTCCCCCAGGGGGTTTTAAGCCAGGGGGGGGTTTTCCCCGGGTTTGGAGGGGCCCATGTGAAGGCTTTTTGGCCCGGTCAATTTAAAAATGGGTCCCCGGATTTCCCAAAATGAGGGTGACAAAATTAAAAACCCCCCCCCCAGGGGGGGACCCCCTTCCCCCCCTAGGGGGGCGACAGTGGGGTCCGGGAGGGAAACCCACGGTTTGGGGGGAATCGGGGGACTGGGTTTGAGTCATGGCCCCAGGGAATGGTTCCCAAGTGTGATTTCAGAGTCCCCAGGGGGGATTCCCGTTCCGAGGGACCAGGAGGTCCCCTGTTGAGACTCTGGCGAGCGCTAGGGCCCAAAGTTCCGGGAGTGGGGGTTTGGGTGACGGGTTCGGGCCCCGGGCCCCGGGAACGGGGTCGGGGGGGTGGAACTACGGGACGAGAAGGGGGGGTTGGGGGGAAAACCACAAAGCTTTATTATACAGGGGATTTTACTTGAAAGAGAGCGGGGTGGCACCTGGGAAAAGGGGGGGACCCCGGCAGAGGAATAGGTGTTTTGGACGGCAGGTTTGTACAGAAGCCCCCAAGGGGAAAGTTTTTTGGGGCAGGCAGGTTGAAAACAAAAAGTAACCGAGGCAGTCTTGGACAGGGGTTGTAAGGCAAGTAAACCAAGGCGTCTCTGGGAAGGCAGGTTGTCCAAAAAGGGGACCGGCCCGCTTTTGGGCAGGGGGTTGCCCCCGGCAAGGACCGGCATTTGGGGGGCCCGGGGGTTTCCCCCCGGGAAAGTGACAGGCAGTCTCGGGCGGGCCCAGGTTGTACGGCAAGTGCCCAGGCGGAGGTTGTCAAAGTGACCGGCAGACTTGGGCGGCAGGTTGTATGGAAGCCCCCGGCCCGTTTTCTCCCCCGGCCCGGGTTTTGTCACACAAGTGCCCAGGCGTCTCTGAAGGCGGGTATATACGCCTGTATGGTGGAGTCCGGTTTAGGTGCAGGGGAAAGGCAGATGAGCTCCCAGGTGAGGGGAAAAACCCCCGGGGGTCTCGCAGATGAGGGTTGCCCTTAGGGAAAACTGCAGAGGTTTTGGGGGGCCCGGCCCCGGGCCGGGCCCCGGGAGGTAATGGAATCGGGTGATGGCAAAAAAAGGGTTTTTAATGCAGGGAAAACAACATTGCTCGGGCACCTACATTAAGGAGGAAGCCCTTAATATAGGGTGGAGTCCTCCAGCATTGGCTGGAGACTGATTTGGAAAATGCGCGCGGCTCCTTTAAGAGGCGGGGGAGGGTGCGGGCGCGCGCCCTAGGCCAGTAGCAGGGAAGGAGCGCGTGGGACCAGCAGGGCGGAAGGAGGGACGCCATAGGCGCAGAGGGGGCTGGGAGCACTGAGGACGCTGAGGCGCAGGTGAGGAGAGCGACGTCCCTGTCTGGCAGCAGGCAGGGACGCGGGCGCTACAGATTGGTTAAAAAAATGGGTTAGACATATGAAAATTATCATTAAGTGAACAATCTTTAAATAGCGCATTGCAGTCGGACCTATGTTAATCTATGGAGCAGTCCCAGTATCAGATTTTTTGTGATGCGTTTTAACGTCCGAGTGCAATCGCAGCATGCTGCGATTGTCACCGATTGTGGGTCGACTATGGGAGCGTGAAGAATTGGATTACAAACGGACCGCACGTGTGACTTGCGATTTAATCGCACCACTCTTCCAGGTGACAGGAAATTGCATCAGGATAATTGCCAGGAAGGGCTGACATGCTAAGTAGGCTACGACAATTCAAAACCAAACAGGAAACGCCTCCACGGAGTCCAGAACCATGGCCAGTCACATCAATGTGGAGATGTTGATCGTTCTGGTCCAGGAGAGACCAGAACTTTGGGACCAGCGGGATCCCAATTATTCCAATCGGTCGCGGAAGGACGCGGCTTGGCGGAGAATATGTTTACAGATGTTCCCGGATTTTGGCGACAGGTCTAGGGAGGACCAAGAACGCATCAGTAAGTAACGTATTGAACGCTTACAATACTGTATGACTACTCAGTATCTACCAACAACAATGTGTTATAATGTCCCTCTACCCTTATATGTGAAAATAAAATGTGGCCAATACAACAGTTATGACTGTTAAAACCCCAGTGCTATGTCACTACTCCAACCACATTCTAATATTTACATACAACTGTAATGCTCGCCTACTTAAGCTTGAAAATGTTTGCATACGCAATAAATGTGTAGGTGATGTACTTAATGTGTGTCCCTTTTGTTAATGCCATCGCTCTGTCCCAAATGAATGGTCATTATTGTGACACATATCTCATAGAGCTTTGTTTGTATGTATGAACCCTTCTAATATGATGTTGTTAGCTTAGCTACATACAATTTGTACTGGTGTTGTGTACACATAACACTGCAAACAAATATAATATTGATTGCTGTACGGTAGTTCTGTTTTTACAAAATTACAAGGGCAGATAAGTATATATTTTTTGTGGCTTTTTTTTTCAGTGGCAGATGTCACAAGGCGTTGGCGCAGCTGTAGAGACTGCTACAGGCGAGAGAGACAGCTGAGGGGGCGCAGTGGGGCAGCAGCAACCAGTAAAAGAAAATATGTGTATTATGATAGACTGAATTTTCTGGCCCCAGCTATGGATGTGCGACCGTAAGTTAATGTCTGGAGAAAGTGTATTGCTATATTTTTTTAAAAATTTTAAACAAAATGTTTTCATCTCTAGCACGGAGTCAAACCTTACGGAGAGAGAGCCAGCTTCTGACTCTGAGGCAGTGATTGACCCGTGGGGATGTTGAGGAGGCTGGGCCCTCATCATCAGCAAGTGCAGCAGCAGCATCACACCACCACCACCAGCAGTGGAGTCAGAGAGCTTGCCTCTAGAGTCCCAAGACCCTCCCCTCAGCAGCAGCCCTGGTAGGCCACAGGATGTGACTTCGCCTTCTGCACTTGTGTCACGGCGAGCCAGGCGTAGAAGAGAAGGAGTTGGTTCTGCCACAAGGAGGCAGGTGGACAGAGGAGTTCTTGACTACTTGACCACTGTTGCCCATGATGATGGGGAGGAGGCATTTGGACGCAGTCTGGCTCGGTACCTCAGGGCCATTCCCCGTCAGCACAGACTGCGGATCAGAGCTGGCCTACAAATTGTGCTGGATGCAGGAACCCCACCAAATGATCCCAACAACGTACTAGATTTACTGGAAAGGTGGCAACGTTCCAATGAAAATCTATTACGTTTGTTGGGAAGCCAGCAAGGGGAGTCTGCATCAGCCTCTGATCAGCCTCCTCCTCATCATCATGCTCCTCCTCCACCTCCTCCTTGTGTACCACAGAGACCAACTCCTCCTCCTCAAAGTGAGTCCTATCAAAGTGGAACACAACAGGTACCACAGATGGGACAGAGTGGCCATTCTCAATATGCCCACTCGACCATACCCAATGTTCAATGCTGGCCACAACATGGGTATGGTCGACATGGGCATTTTGGGGGCTACAGTCTAAGTGGGAAGTCATATTATGACTACCCACAACAGTTCCCAACCTTCCCTTACCCAAACCCCCATCAAGAGCAAGCAAGAAGCAGCCAGCAAACTGCACATTCAGCTACCACTCATGGTGACACAGTGGCTGGAGAGCAGTATAGCCAGCCCTCACAAGCTGGCCCTCCACCTTCACCACCCCACACCTACCACCAGTTATAGGTGTAATGTATGTTTTTTTTTTAAGTTATTAACATTGTACTTTATTTTACTGCTGCCAATTTAGCAGCAAAGATGTTCAAAAAAGCTTAGGACACATTATTCCTTTAGCATTATGTTTCCAGCGACTAAACAAGACATAATACATAAAAATAATGTTGAAGTCGCATTGATTGTATGTGATTATTTCAATACCTGATGGGCTGCGTAACTTAGACACAATATGAGACCAAAAACAACACAACATCTACAATTAGGTGAAGCAAAGTGTCTTTATGACAGAGCAACATAGGCACACTACATCTGTAATAATGCCTCCTCTTGCCAGGCAGTAGCACCCTCAGGGGACACAACATATTGAGTGAACACATCACGTACTTTTAGGGCTGAAGGTGGACGACGGGGATGGATGGGTGGTGACATAGGCATACACACATTAACAGAGGCAATGTCACCCACATCATGTGAGGAGCATTCATGGATTCGACAAAAATTATGTAGGACCACACATACTTTGAGGACCACATTAACATTGTCTTCATTGAGTTGAATTGCAGATTGAAGTACCCACCATTTAGCACAAAGAATTCCAAATGTGCACTCCACCAGGCATCGAGCACGTGACAGGCGACAATTAAATATTCTCTGCCGATGGGTGAGATAGCGACGGGTGTTATGAATGTGCTAGAGATGGTTTCTGAGCAGAGGCTCCCTCTGGTGGTTACAGACAGTACTGAACCTTTCAGCGAGGAGTGGCAATCTGGGTTCACTGACTGGTCTGATATAAGGGAGGTTCCCTCCCATGATGGTTGCCGGTGATCAATTGTTCTTGTCTCAATTGTGGTTCCTGGTTCATTTGGAAGTTTGCTGGAGTCTTGCCTGCATCTCCTGCTTTCAGATAAGATATTTTTTGCTTTTCTTTTTGTGCTTGCTTTTTGCATTGTTTTCTACACTTTTGTGGAGGTCAGCCAGGTCCCCTCCTGGGCCTGAGCTCCTCACAGTTTATCTGCAGCCACTGTTATTTGCTCATTTGCTTTTTCCTGTTTTTTTTTCAGCGGCTGCGGCTTGGTTTTTGTTCACACTGAGATCTGATTTAGTGGGCGGCGAGATCGTGTGATCTCAGTATTTTTGTATTCAGAATTGTTGGATTTTTGTAGGGTTTTCTGGGTTGCAGAGAGTAATCTGTCCTGTCCTATACTATTTAGTCAGCTTGTGGCCCCAGCGTTTGCTCAGTCTATTTTCTGCCTATGTTTGTATTTTCATCTTTTCTAACCGCCATTATATGTTTGGGGGCTTCCTATTTTCTTTTGGGATCTGCTCTGGGGCAGACAGCTTTCATCTTTCTGCCTTTAGGTGTAGTTATCTCTCAGGCTGTGACGAGGCGTCTAGGATCAACGTAGGAACACTCCACGGCTACCTCTAGTTGTGTCGTTAGTTTAGGAATCTGCAACCCATCAGTTACCAACATCTCAGGTGTTTGGCTGCCCTGCTGTTGATCCTGTCCTCCTCAGCTACCGAAACATAACAGTATCACCGGCCATAACTGAAAATTATATGGTACTCACAGAAGGGAAAAATAGTGTGGAAAGAAAAAAGTTGTCAGAGTTGTCAGAGATTTTTTTTTTTTTTTCTGTCTGTTGCATTTTTTCCCTCTTTTTCTCTGGGTGCTGAGGAGGATTTTTTTTTTCTCTCAATGGAGTTTGCACAGTTGTCTGGCCGTGTGGATCAGCTTGCCACTGAGGTTCGGAGTATTGCTAACTATCTTGCTGGGTTGCCGGTTATGGAACCTAGGATTCCCATGCCAGATTTGTTTTTGGGGGATCGGGCTAAATTTCTGAATTTCAAAAATAACTGTAAGTTGTTTTTTGCCTTAAAGCCTAAGTCCTCTGGTAACGCAGCACAGCAGGTTCAAATTGTCATCTCTCTCCTGCGCGGCGATCCTCAGGATTGGGCTTTTTCCCTGACACCTGGGGATCCTGTTTTGAATGATATTGATGCATTTTTTCTGGCTCTGGGGTTATTGTACGATGAACCTAATGTCACTGATCAAGCTGAAAAAACCTTGTTGGCATTAAATCAGGGTCTTGAAGACGCTGAGTTGTACTGTCAGAAATTCCGAAAGTGGGCAGTCCTGACCAAATGGAATGATGATGCTTTGGCGGCCCTTTTTCGGAAGGGGCTGTCAGAGAATGTAAAGGATGTTATGGTGGGATTCCCTGCTCCCTCTGGTCTCAATGATTCTATGTCATTGGCTATTCAAATTGACAGACGTTTGCTTGAGCGCAGAGGTATGCGTGAGATAGTGTTGCCTTGTGAGCCCGCTTCTGAGCCCATGCAGTGTGATAGAGTGACTTCTGGGGCTCAGCGTCATGAGTTTCGAAAGCGCAATGGGTTATGTTTCTACTGTGGTGATGCCTCTCATGCTATTTCAGTCTGCCCTAAGCGGGGAAGACGTTTTGCAAGCTCAGTTGTCTTGGGTAGTGTTCAGACTAAATTTCTGTTGACTGTTACCCTGATTTGCTCCCTGTCCACATTTTCTGCTCAGGCTTTTGTTGATTCAGGAGCAGCTATTAACCTGATGGATTTTGACTTTGCCAAACGTTGTGGGTTTCCCATGATACCCCTGCGGAAGTCTATGCCCCTACTGGGCATTGATTCTACCCTTTGGCGGAGAATAAACCCCAGTTTTCTACTCAGGTGATAATGAGGGTTGAACCAGATCATCAGGAGAGTTGCAAATTTCTGGTGCTGTATAATCTGCATGACATTATTGTACTAGGTTTCCCTTGGTTACAGTCTCATAATCCTGTTTTGGATTGGAAATCTGTGTCTGTGACCAGTTGGGGCTGCCAATGTGTTAATGCCGACACTCCTGTTTTTTCTGTCTCTCCCAAGTCTCAGGATGTTCCTGACTTTTTGACTGATTTTTCGGATGTATTTAGTGAAAGTAAATCTGCATCTTTGCCCCCTCACAAGAGCTACGATTGTGTGTAGCCCTGGTGTGTAAGGCACACAGTATCCTGGAGGATGTGCGGAGAGGTAACAGTTTAATGCTTGATATCCATTCACTCCATCACACACTTGGACACACCCATAGGGTATATAAGGTAGTGACATGCAGCAGAGCTCAGTCAGTTTCCTGTCTTCGGACAGAGGAGTCAAGCCTTGGGTGGCTCAGGAGTGAGTCATCCCACCAGTGTGCAGTCTGTGCAGGAGGAGAGGAGATCAGATTGCATTTCCTGTCAGAGCTCTGTGTGAGCTAAAGTCAGACAGACGGAGATAGCTTTGTAGAAAGGGAAGTTTGCAGCAGAAACTTCAGTCGCCTGTCCCAAGGACAGTGAAGTTCAGTCGATGTGTTCCTGAACTAGGAGAATACTGAGAATCTGTCAGCGAGCTCCAAGGAAGAAGTAAGAAATGATTGACTTGTACTACCATAGGAAGTGTGGAGTGCTTATGTTAAGAGCGCGAGCAGGGTGAAGGGCGCAGTGGAAAGAATTAGAGAAGTGCCTTAGATATCGGATTATCTGCACTATTAGCCGGTCACTGGGGACCGAAGTGTTGCTATCGCTTCACGCATAGTAACGGAACAACCAGAGTCTTACTGGACCTTAGGTCGCAGAAAGCAGCCCTTGAAGTGTCGGTACGTAACCGGAGTCAGGGAGAGTGGGAACCTTGAGTCGATGCAGGACAACAGTAGGAACTCAGCTCTCTCACATTATATGGAAGGCTCCACCACAATGCTGACCGGGCAGTACAGCTATGGAGTTAGCTGGAGTATTCGGAGTTAACTTAGCTTCATGCAAGTTGGACTCATCATATTGAAAGTAAAGGAGGCCTCTAACCTGTTCAGCTGTTATCTCGAAGCGCATTCTCCACCCCGACCAGCTCCCCGGGACCTGCCTAAACATCTGACAAGTAAAAGGTATGGAAAGACGCTGGATGGTGTGAGACTGATTCATTTAACTGCACCCTACATCATTATAACCATAGACTCAGAGGGACAGTCCCACCTGTGGGGGACCCAACACCTAGCTGCTATAACATCCCCTCAGAGTTCTATTCAGCAGCGCTGGTCTTAGTGACTAGACAACTACAGGTGGCATCACGAACTGTTATCTACCAAATCCCCTGTAAATAATTCCCCATCATCGCCCTGACCGCCAGGGCCACAGACCGAGCCACCGCTACCAGTGACAACCCCCATAGACTTCCATGGGCTCGGCTCTGAGTACCCCATAGCCCTGGTAATCCACAATTGTGGTGGCAGGTCAGCACAAACTTGGCGTCACGAACAGGATCCGAAACTTGCAGCATTGCGAGCCCTGTGTGCCTGTGGAGTGTTTTGGTGAAAAAGACTGTTTGTGCTTTTGGCGCCAAATACCGCCATATTTGCCGCCAGATTCGCGCCCTGAGGCGCTGGTGAAGAAGGTGGGCGTACCTTCGTGGGCGTGTACCCCCCTGAAGCGCGAAAAGTTATGGCCGCCCTCTCCAAGGCCTATTACAATGTGAGATCCAGCCCCACTGCTAAAGAAATACGCCTCCTCTTCATCCTCTATGCGAAGAGGAGGAGACGCAAATCCCGCCTCCACGGAAAGGACCAGAATGTTCCTGTTGGATACCACAGTGAGACCTGGACCGAGGTGGCAGAAGGACAGGAGCAGCTATGCAGTGGAGCCGTGGTGGGCAGGCCCTGCTCCCCAGAGAAGCTGTTGCTTGAACCGGAGCCATCTCTAATACAGGAACTTCAGCAAACCATGCTGGAGCTGCAGAGGGAGAATGCAGTGCTCAGAAGATTAATCCAGCGTCATGCAGACTTGCAGGAGACAGAGAGACACTGGCGTGCCCAGATACAGCGGCTGCTGTGGGACGCAGTGCTCTCTCCCACAAGCATAATGCCGTCTCCTGATTTCCCAAGTTCCCTGCTGAAGAAAGCTGAAGGAAAACCGGAGGCTGCCCCCAAAAGTGCTGTACCTGATCCCACCGATGCGGAGGTGGAGGAGAAGGAGGCTGAGGAGGTCCTGCCCGTTCCGGAGTGCCAGCCAGGCAAGGAGGCCGCAGCAGATTACAGTCCCCCGGTAGGGACACCGGAGGAAACCCAGCCGTCTGTGATGGAGCAGCGACAGCAGCAGGTTAGTGCGTCCCCAACTGAGCCATTGTGCACACCTGCTTCCTGCTCTGCATCACACCAGCATTGTGCATCGGCATCGCCCCCTGCAGGCCCATCGCAATCTACGACGCGATCGGCATCGCTACCTGCTCGCATCTCTTCACCCAAGTCTTCCTTTGTATCGCAAACTGCGGTTAAATTTGAATCGCTACCTGCAACGCAAATTGAGACGCAATCGGCGTCTCACAAGGAGAAAGCACCCGGCGTGCCCCAAGCGGTTCGCACAAGAACTGTAGCGACCCAAACCCTGATAGCAGGTCACGACCTGTTTGTCATGTGCTCTAAGGAGCATCGCATTGTTCCAGCCCCCGGGGTGGAAAATGTAGTTGAAGTAATTAAAAAGTAAAGACCGGTAGGATCCAGAAAGGGGTCTACCGCATGTAACGTTGTAGAAAGTTTGAGAATTTTTGCCAGATTTGCACTTTATTGCCAAATGTATGATGATGAGATATATCTATGTTTTCTATAATGAGTAGAATACCCGGCTGGGTACAAGAATGAAAATTTGAAAAAGTTGAGTGCATGGTTTTGCATCAAATACCCTGGTTGGGTAAAGTGAAATTAAAGTTAAAACAAGTATATATATAGATATATAATGTAAATATTGAAGTGAAAATATATATGTGTCCTTAACCATGCCATGGACTGAGAGGCTGAGGACTGAGCCAGCCCAAAAACTGTATCCTGTAAATAGTTGCACTTTGTGCCTTGTCTTGGTTTCACACGAAGCCTTGACTTACCTCTGAACATAAAACCCGTGTGGTGTGGCACTGAGCGAGGTCTGCAGTCAGATGTCCTGCAGCCCACCCAGGACCCACGTTGAAGGTTTGGTGCGGGTCCTTCACAAGAATACTATGTGTATTTATTGAATGTCTTGATGATTTGATACTTTTGTATTTTACTGTCCATTGTATACAATGCAACGTTTTAAGAATTTCGTACCTCCCTGCTGGGAAGAGTTTGATGTTAATTGTTTAATGCAAAACAAAATGTCTTTCTTTTTGTATTTCACAGCCCGGGAGTGCTGTATTTTACCAAGGGGGGATGTGTAGCCCTGGTGTGTAAGGCACACAGTATCCTGGAGGATGTGTGGAGAGGTAACAGTTTAATGCTTGATATCCATTCACTCCATCACACACTTGGACACACCCATAGGGTATATAAGGTAGTGACATGCAGCAGAGCTCAGTCAGTTTCCTGTCTTCGGACAGAGGAGTCAAGCCTTGGGTGGCTCAGGAGTGAGTCATCCCACCAGTGTGCAGTCTGTGCAGGAGGAGAGGAGATCAGATTGCATTTCCTGTCAGAGCTCTGTGTGAGCTAAAGTCAGACAGACGGAGACAGCTTTGTAGAAAGGGAAGTTTGCAGCAGAAACTTCAGTCGCCTGTCCCAAGGACAGTGAAGTTCAGTCGATGTGTTCCTGAACTAGGAGAATACTGAGAATCTGTCAGCGAGCTCCAAGGAAGAAGTAAGAAATGATTGACTTGTACTACCATAGGAAGTGTGGAGTGCTTATGTTAAGAGCGCGAGCAGGGTGAAGGGCGCAGTGGAAAGAATTAGAGAAGTGCCTTAGATATCGGATTATCTGCACTATTAGCCGGTCACTGGGGACCGAAGTGTTGCTATCGCTTCACGCATAGTAACGGAACAACCAGAGTCTTACTGGACCTTAGGTCGCAGAAAGCAGCCCTTGAAGTGTCGGTACGTAACCGGAGTCAGGGAGAGTGGGAACCTTGAGTCGATGCAGGACAACAGTAGGAACTCAGCTCTCTCACATTATATGGAAGGCTCCACCACAATGCTGACCGGCAGTACAGCTATGGAGTTAGCTGGAGTATTCGGAGTTAACTTAGCTTCATGCAAGTTGGACTCATCATATTGAAAGTAAAGGAGGCCTCTAACCTGTTCAGCTGTTATCTCGAAGCGCATTCTCCACCCCGACCAGCTCCCCGGGACCTGCCTAAACATCTGACAAGTAAAAGGTATGGAAAGACGCTGGATGGTGTGAGACTGATTCATTTAACTGCACCCTACATCATTATAACCATAGACTCAGAGGGACAGTCCCACCTGTGGGGGACCCAACACCTAGCTGCTATAACATCCCCTCAGAGTTCTATTCAGCAGCGCTGGTCTTAGTGACTAGACAACTACAGGTGGCATCACGAACTGTTATCTACCAAATCCCCTGTAAATAATTCCCCATCATCGCCCTGACCGCCAGGGCCACAGACCGAGCCACCGCTACCAGTGACAACCCCCATAGACTTCCATGGGCTCGGCTCTGAGTACCCCATAGCCCTGGTAATCCACAATTGTGGTGGCGGGTCAGCACAATTGCGCTATTGAATTAGTGCCTGGTGGTAAATTTCCTAAAGGTCGCCTTTTTAACTTGTCTGTACCTGAACACGATGCTATGCGATCTTATATCAAGGAGTCATTGGAGAAGGGTCATATCAGACCATCCTCTTCACCCTTGGGTGCCGGTTTTTCTTTGTGGCCAAAAAGGATGGTTCATTGAGGCCGTGTATTGATTATCGTCTCTTGAATAAGATCACTGTGAAGTATCAATATCCGTTACCCTTGATTTCTGACCTGTTTTCCAGGGTGAAAAGTGCTAGTTAGTTTACCAAGCTTGACCTCAGGGGGCGTATAACCTTATTCGCATTAAGCACGGGGATGAATGGAAGACGGCGTTTAATACCCCAGAGGGGCATTTTGAGTACCTAGTGATGCCCTTTGGGCTCACTAATGCTCCTTCCGTCTTCCAATCCTTCATGAATGATATTTTCAGGAATTTTGTGGATAAATTTCTGATTGTTTATTTGGATGATATCTTGATTTTTTCCAATGACTGGGACTCTCATGTGAAACATGTTCGGACTGTGTTCCAGATTTTGAGAGAGAATGCACTGTATGTGAAGGGATCAAAGTGTCTTTTTGGCGTACAGAAGGTCTCATTTCTGGGATTCATTTTGTCTCCGTCTGTTATTGAAATGGACCCGGTCAAGGTTCAAGCCATCTGTGATTGGGTCCAACCTACTTCATTAAAGGCTCTTCAGAGATTTTTGGGTTTTGCCAATTTTTATTGTAAATTTATTGGTAATTTCTCCGGTATTGTTAAACCATTGACTGATTTGACCAAAAAGGGTTCTGATGTGGTGAATTGGCCTCCTGAGGCAGTCTATGCGTTTCAGGAACTTAAGCAGAGATTCACTTCTGCTCCTGTTCTACGGCAGCCTGATGTTTCTCTACCATTTCAGGTGGAGGTTGATGCCTCTGAAATTGGGGCAGGTGCCGTTTTGTCCCAAAGAGATCCAGAGACATCTAAGAGTAACCCTTGTGCCTTTTTCTCTCGAAAATTTTCTCCAACTGAACGTAATTATGACGTGGGTAATCGGGAGTTATTGGCCATGAAGTGGGCCTTTGAAGAGTGGAGACATTGGCTGGAAGGAGCCAAACATCAGGTGGTGGTCCTCACGGACCATAAGAATCTGGTTTATCTCGAATCAGCCAAGCGACTTAATCCTAGACAGGCCAGGTGGGCCTTGTTTTTCACACGTTTTAATTTTGTGGTTTCTTTTCTTCCTGGCACTAAGAATGTTAAGGCGGATGCCCTCTCGAGGAGTTTCTTTGCGGAGTCTCCTGAGTTATCTGATCCTACTGTTATTTTGAAAGAGGGTGTAGTTCTTTCCGCCATCTCGCCCAATTTGAGACTGGCCTTGGAAGGGTGTCAGGAGGATAAACCTGAGCACTGCCCTATTGGGAAATTGTTTGTCCCAGACCAGTGGAAGAAGAGTATGATGTCTGAGATTCATTGTTCCGCATTGGCTGGTCATCCCGGGATTTTTGGTATCAGAGACTTGGTGAGTCGGTCCTTTTGGTGGCCTACTTTGTCTCGTGACGTCAGGGAATTTGTGCAGTCCTGTGGGATTTGCTCTCCCTCCAAGCCTTGCTCTCGCTCTAGTGGTTTGTTAATGCCATTACCTGTGCCCAAGAGGCCATGGACCCATATCTCTATGGATTTTATTTCCGACCTCCCTGTTTCTCAGAGAATGACCGTTATCTGGGTAATCTGTGATAGGTTTTCCAAGATGACACATCTTGTGCCATTACCTAAGTTACCTTCCTCCTCCAAATTGGTGCCTTTGTTCCTTCAGCACGTGGGTCGGTTACATGGCATTCCGGAGAACATTGTGTCTGACAGAGGAGTCCAGTTTGTTTCCAGATTTTGGAGGACATTTTGTTCTAAACTTGGTGTTCAATTATCTTTCTCCTCTGCTTTTCATCCTCAGACCAATGGACAAACCGAGAGAACAAACCAGACCTTGGAGACTTATTTGAGATGTTTTGTGTCTGCTGATCAAAATGACTGGGTCTCTTTTTGCCTTTGGCTGAGTTTGCTCTTAATAATAGGGCTAGCTCTGCCACCTTGATGTCTCCATTTTTCTGCAATTTTGGGTTTCACCCTCGATTTTCTTCGGGACAGGCGGATGTTTCTGTCTGTCCGGGTGTTGTGGAGCGAATGCAGCAGATTTGGGACCAGGTAGTGGAGAGGTTGTCTCTCTCTCAGGAGAAGGCCCAACGGTTTGCCAACCGGCATAGGACTGATGGTCCTCGGTTTAAAGTGGGGGACTTGGTTTGGTTGTCCTCAAGAAATATCCCTATGAGGGTTGCATCTCCAAAGTTTAAGCCCAGGTTCATTGGACCTTATAAGATCATGGAGATTCTTAATCCTGTTTCCTTCTGTTTGCTTCTTCCAGGGACATTTAAGATCCATAACGTGTTCCACAAGTCCTTATTGAAGAGGTTTGTCGAGCCAGTGGTTCCTATGGCTGCGCCTCCTGACCCTGTTTTGGTTGAGGGCAATCTGGAGTATGTGGTTGAGAAAATATTGGATTCTCGTTTTTCTAGACAGATACTCCAGTATTTGGTTAAGTGGAGAGGTTATGGTGAGGAGGACAATTCTTGGGCGTTCGCTTCGGACATGTTTGGGGGCTTCCTATTTTCTTTGGGGATCTGCTCCGGGGCAGATAGCTTTCATCTTTCTTCCTTTAGGTGTAGTTATCTCTCAGGCTGTGACGAGGCGTCTAGGATCAACGTAGGAACGCTCCACGGCTACCTCTAGTTGTGTCGTTAGTTTAGGAATCTGCAACCCATCAGTTACCAACATCTCAGGTGTTCGGCTGCCCTGCTGTTGTTCCTGTCCTCCTCAGCTACCGAAACATAACAGACGGGGATATGGCCTCATAACATTACGTGTTAATTGAAATGCCTCATCCGCTACTATAACATAAGGCACACGTTCTGGAATAGAGTCTGTAAGTTGACTTGCTGGTGGTAGGTCCAGTTGGTTATTGCGTAGCCGCCTACCCATTAAGGAAGTATTGAAGACTCTTGAGTCTCCAGTTCTTCCATAGGCCCCAATGTCTACAATTATAAACCTATAGTTTGTGTCGACCAAGGCCAACAAAACTACGGAAAAATATTGCTTATAATTGAAGAATTGGGAGCCTGAGTTAGGAGGTTTACGAACACGTATGTGCTTGCCGTCCAGGGCTCCTATACAGTGTGGAAACTGGCAAGTTTCTTCAAAACCCTGTGCTATCCTTAACCAGTCACTCATTTTTGGCTCAGGCATGACGTCTTGGGGTGGGTGCACGGAGGAGACGTCCACACCTTCATCCATCTAGGTAATCGCTGAGGATTTCCGTATTTATGGATCAACATTTACTGTGTACATGCCATTACCTATACTTATATAACGCTATCATTGTTGGGTGATTTATGTATGTATCTATTTGATTCTATCTTTGTCTCTGCTCAGTGGACATGTCTGGGTGGTATATGCGGGCAGTGTATGATCACCTGTGGTGATCCTAGATAATGAATACGTATTAGGATATATTATGACTGCTATTGTCATGCCCGTCTACTATTTCATATATTATCCCAACCTCCTCTGTAGCACCCCTCATTTTGCATATACAATTTTGGTCTTCACCTCCTTCCCTTTCTTGTCCGAATTTCCTATATGTTATATTATTCAATAAAATTTATATTTTTATACTATTTTGGGAATTTAGTTCGTTTTTGGTGGTTCTTTGTGTATGCCTTGTTTTGCGATATTCCCTAATTTTTTCTGATATTTGCCTATATATATTCAATTATTTATTCATCTATGGTTAATTATTCTTAGGCTATTATTTCCATGAAAGTTGTATTATATGACGTCTTGATGTAGTCTGCTCCAAATTTCCACACAAGTTGACCGCACAATGCCTGAAATTGTGGATTTCCCAATTAAGAACTCTAAGTGCAGAGCAGCGTAGGACATGCCAGTAGAAAGGAACCTGTAACACACAAAGAACATAGAACATGGAGACATCAGCAACAAAAACAACAAACACAGCATTCACAACACTTACAATGCCTCAGTTTCTTAGAGCACACATGCTGGAAATTATATTACAAGCCATGCCTTCTGTGGAATAGACCAAAGCGAATAATTTAGATAGGTAAGCTTGAGAAAGACATTACTCACATTATAACTGTACAATAACTGTGCTCCAACACTTGCAAAGTGACTATGGCGAGGCAAACATCATCAACATATCGTTGACACACATACCTTATTGTTAGGAGAAGGCGTTCCTCTGCAGAAATTGCTTTTCTCATCCTGGTGTCCTGAAATGTGATCCCAGGGCGCACAATGTCAAGCAACGTATCAAAAGTAGCTATGCTCATTCGACAATATTGGAAAAACTTATCGCCATGGCTACGCAGTGACAAATATAGGCGGTGAAAATGCCCTTTAGTTATCCTTCTTGTCAAAAGTGGATATACCCACATTCTTCTGCGCCTTCTGGGATCTGCTATCACAGGATATGGCTCCCCAAAACGTCGGGATATAACCCAATGGAACAGCACACGCTCAGTGGGAGAAAATCTGAGTGTGCTGCAGATAGTAACAGACACTGGGAGGAGCAATGGAGACTCAGTTCTGGACTCAGGGAGGGTAACAACAAACTACACGGGGGACACAACTTTCCTAAAAACACCTTTAAATCCTTTACGCTAATTTAGCTGGCATCAATCTCTGACAGTGGCATTAAATCAAAATCACAGGCCACGCTTGCCCACTGGCTCCTTTTTGCTCCCGATATGCAGTAGCGAGGTAGTGATGGATTATTAGTGATGGATTATTATGACAGCTGGGGGCCTGTTGAAAGCCACCGTTGCTGCTCTTTTTGCCTTCCTCTGAAGCTCATCTATATGCTGAGCTTTAAAGAGACCACGATTTACGCTGTATACTGCAATAGTATGGTATTGCAGTGTATTGTATAGGCGACCAGACAATTGAAGTTCCCTGAAAGGACTAAAAAATAAAGTAAAAAAAAAGTTTTAAAAAATACAAGAAAATAATATAAAAATGCATATCACCCTCATTTTCCCCCAATAAAAATAAAAAAAATTTGATATAGCTATGTCCGAAAAAGTTCGGTCTTTTGAAATATAAAATGAAATAACTTCATGGGTGTGGTGACACAGCATTTAATCTTAATTATCCGATGTCTATTTTCAGTAAGCTTGGTGCATAAACTGTTATCTTTATGTTGACTCTTCTTGTAGGTTGAATTGATATTTGTAAATTGATGAATGGTTGTTATTTACCTCTTATATCAGCTCCTACAATTTATTGTACTGTTATCTTTGCAAAACAAAGATGCAGGGTCACTGAACAATGATGTTTGCTGATATGTTGATTACACATTATACCAGGCCATGCAGTTTGTTGACTTGCAAACATCTAATATATAAAGCTGAATGTATGTATGTGTGTATGTATGTGGGTATGTTTGTCCGGGATTGGAATCCGCACCGTCGCACTTACGGGCATGAAATTTTGCACGCCCGCACGTCTCGACCCGAAAGCGTCCTAGGCTATGTTTTGAATCGAAATTTTAACCCCGCGCGTTCCAAATCGCCAAAAAATTTGGCCCTATCTACATAATGGGGAGAAAGCTGAATGCTTGTGTGTATGTCCGACATAGGAATCTGCATTTACGGGCATGAAATTTTGCACACCCGCACGTCTCGACCCCGGGAGCGTCATAGGCTAGGTTTTGAGTCGAAATTTTAACCCCGCGCATTCCAAATCGGCAAATAATTTTGGCCCGGGATAGGAATCTGCACCGTTGTACTTACGGTCATGAAATTTTGCATGCCCGCACATCTCAACCCCAGGAGCATCATAGGCTATGTGTTGAATGGAAATTTTAACCCCCGCACGTTCCAAATCGCCAAACAATTTTGGCCCTATCTACATAATGGGGAGAAAGCTGAATGCTTGTGTGTATGTCCGGCATAGGAATCTGCATTTACGGGCATGAAATTTTGCACACCCGCACGTCTCGACCCCGGGAGCGTCATAGGCTAGGTTTTGAGTCGAAATTTTAACCCCGCGCATTCCAAATCGGCAAATAATTTTGGCCCGGGATAGGAATCTGCACCGTTGTACTCACGGGCATGAAATTTTGCATGCCCGCACATCTCAACCCCAGGAGCATCATAGGCTATGTGTTGAATGGAAATTTTAACCCCTGCACGTTCCAAATCGCCAAACAATTTTGGCCCTATCTACATAATGGGGAGAAAGCTGAATGCTTGTGTGTATGTCCGGCATAGGAATCTGCATTTACGGGCATGAAATTTTGCACACCCGCACGTCTCGACCCCGGGAGCGTCATAGGCTAGGTTTTGAGTCGAAATTTTAACCCGCGCATTCCAAATCGGCAAATAATTTTGGCCCGGGATAGGAATCTGCACCGTTGTACTTACGGGCATGAAATTTTGCATGCCCGCACATCTCAACCCAGGAGCATCATAGGCTATGTGTTGAATGGAAATTTTAACCCCCGCACGTTTTGGTGTGTGATTTTTATGTGCAGAATAAATTTTTGTTAACATAGTGTCATGTGTGCATTGCCACGAAGATCGTCGCGGTTGCACATTTTGACTTCTCACAGCTGAGCTGCTGTTTCTTTGTGTTTGGCAGCTAGGGAGTTAATTCTGTCTGTGCTCGGTGCTGGGACTGGGTGCAGTTTCTCCCGGCTGCAATTGATTATTTGTTGATTGGTTTCCTTTAAATTCCTGGTTGTCTGCTTGGGGAGTTGCCAGTGAAACCTTCATGCAGACCACAGATAGGAATGAATCTGTATAGACTTTAGTTGTGAGCTCCTTAGTTGTTCTAAGCTCAACTTGGTTAGAGTTTATTTCCCAGACCATTTATGTTCCTTTGGTGTTTGAGTGTGTATGCAAGCAAGTGTTATCCTGTCTGTCTTATATGTCTAATCTGTGTATTTAGCTAAGATCAGCCCATATCCCTTTGGTGGTAGTCAGGATCCTTCTTAGGACTGATTACAGGGTTCAGGGTCTGATAGGAGACAGGGTTAGGTTGGTGACTTGGACCTCTGAACCATTATCAGTACCTCCAAGGTGAGGGATTAGTTAGGACCCCAGTTTAGGGTCAGGTTAGATCCCGGTCCACCTCTTTCCTGTTTCAGCTCATCAAGTCCTCAAGATTAACCCTGAGTTCAGCAGATATCGTGTCAGGTAAATCTATTCTATACTTACATGCTGATGTTGCTATACTAGTTGTTGTATAGAGTGTTGTTCCTGTATTAATAGTTTACTGACATTGTATACATATCATTAGACAGCGTGACATTTTCACTGGCCCTAAAAATTATCTCCAGTTACCATGGATCCAGTAGCCCAGCTGGCTCTGCAGTTGCAGGGATTATCCATGGAGCTGACGGACATTAAGTCCAAAGTTTTGTCTCCCCTGGAGCAAACCAGAGTTGAACCTAAGGTTGCTCTCCCGGACAGGTTCACTGGTGGGCGAGACAAATTTTTCACCTTCCGGGAGGCATGTAAATTGTATTTTCGGCTTCGGCCTCGATCATCAGGGAGTGAGGAGCAGAGAGTGGGAATTGTTATCTCACTTCTGCAAGGGGACCCTCAATCCTGGGCATTTTCCCTTCCTCCGGGATCCCCGGCTCTACTGTCTGTAGATCAATTTTTTACTGCCCTGGGATTGGTATATGATGACCCAGATCGGGTCTCTCTTGCTGAGACAAAATTACGTAAGATACAGCAGGGAGATCGTCCGGCAGAGGAATTTGCTTCTGAGTTTCGTAGATGGGCCACAGATACTCAGTGGAATGACCCAGCTCTTAGGAGCCAGTTTTGTCATGGGCTTTCTGATAAATTAAAAGACGTTTTGGCTCAGTATGAGTCTCCTCCTTCTCTGGAGGCTGCTATGGCCTTAGCTATCCGTACTGATAGACGGCTTCGGGAGAGGGGTGAGGTAACCCCACTCCCTGTTGTTTCTCCACCTACCACTAAAGTCCCTTATGTTGAGGTTCCCCTTGTCTGTTCGGATGAGCCTATGCAGTTGGGAGGGACATCATTTCGTAGGAGGGGATTGGCGGTACGCCGCAGGACTAGAAGATGTTTTTTCTGCGGGAAAGAGGGACATTTTGTTGGAGAATGTTCATCCCGTGCCTTGTTGAGCCAAAAGTCGCCGGAAAACTGTTAATCCCAGGTTGTGTGGTGGACGACAACCTGGGAGTATGTATTTCATCCGCCAGTTCTTCTCAGTTCCTTGTACCAGTGGAGGTGGTAGTTGGTACGAGAGTGGAGAGATTGTCTGTTCTTCTTGATAGTGGTTCCGGGGCTAATCTGGTTGACGCTCAGTTTGCTCAGGCTCAAGGTATGCATCTGAGTGTATTGGTTAAACCGATCCCTATATTCTCCATTGACGCCAGGCCTCTCGGCCAAGGTAGCTTTGTTCATGAGGTTCATAACATTGACCTTCGGGTAGGGGCAATACATAGGGAACAATTATCTTGTTATGTGTTGGAGGGTCTACCTACTCCCATTGTGTTGGGACTTCCTTGGTTGGTTAAACATAACCCTGTGATTAATTGGCAGTCCAGAGAAATAAGCCAATGGGGTGAGTTTTGCAAAAGCAACTGCATGAACACAGTCATCAGTGCGGTCGTGCCTAGTACATTGCCTCCTTTTTTGGAGGATTTTGGGGATGTTTTCTCTGAGGAGGGGTGTCAGGAGTTGCCTCCTCATCGCGTGTATGACTGCTCTATTAATCTCCTTCCTGATGCTAAGTTGCCTAAAGCTAGGTTGTATAATCTTTCTGGTCCTGAGAGGCAGGCTATGAAAGATTATATTTCTGAAAGTCTGGCCAAAGGGCATATTAGACCTTCATCTTCCCCAGTAGCCGCGGGGTTCTTCTTTGTGAAGAAGAAAGATGGAGGCCTACGCCCTTGCTTGGATTTCCGCGAACTTAATCGGATTACTGTTCGAGATCCGTATCCACTCCCTCTTATTCCTGATCTCTTCAACCAAATTGTTGGCGCCAAATGGTTTTCTAAATTGGATCTCAGGGGGGCGTATAATCTGATTAGGATAAAAGAGGGGATGAGTGGAAAACGGCGTTTAACACGCCGGAGGGACATTATGAGAACCTAGTCATGCCTTTTGGTCTGACTACTGCACCAGCAGTATTCCAACATTTTGTTAATGACATTTTTCGTCACCTTGTGGGGCTGTTTGTGGTTGTATATTTGGACGACATTTTAATTTACTCGCCAGATCTTGTTGCTCATCAGGAGCATGTGAGACAGGTGTTGCAGATCTTGCGAGACAATAAATTATACGCCAAACTGGAGAAGTGTGTATTTGCCGTACAGGAACTTCAGTTTTTGGGTTTTTTGGTGTCAGCCTCCGGTTTCCGTATGGACCCTGAAAAGGTGAGAGCAGTGCTTGAATGGGATCAGCCAGGGGATCTTAAGGCTCTGCAGCGTTTTTTGGGGTTTGCTAACTACTACCGGAAATTTATTTGTAATTTCTCATCTGTCGTCAAACCTCTCACTGACATGACAAGAAAAGGGACGGATTTTTCTAAATGGTCGGACAAAGCTTGCCAAGCCTTTTCCTCTTTGAAGAAATGTTTTGCTTCGGCACCCGTTCTCATCCAACCAGATGCATCTCAGCCGTTCATTGTGGAGGTGGATGCGTCTGACGTAGGGGTGGGTGCTATATTGTCCCAGGGTCCGTCCCCTGGTAAATGGCATCCGTGCGCTTTCTTTTCTAAGAAATTGTCGTCCGCCGAAAGGAATTATGATATCGGCAATAGGGAACTTTTGGCCATTAAGTTAGCTTTTGAAGAATGGCGTCACTTTTTGGAGGGGGCAGTCCACCCGGTTACCGTTATTACTGATCACAAGAACCTGTTGTATTTGGAATCCGCTAAGCGTCTGAATTCCAGACAAGCTCGATGGTCGTTGTTTTTTACCAGGTTTAATTTTGTCGTCACTTATCGCCCGGGTCTAAGAATGTAAAGGCTGATGCCTTGTCTCGCAGTTTCCCAGGGGCCGGGAAAACGGATGACCCGAGTCCTATCCTTCAGGAGGGGGTGGTAGTGTCGGCTGTATTTTCTGAGCTTGAGGAGGAGGTGTTAGAGGCTCAGGGGGACGCCCCTGCAGGACCTCCAGGGAGACTGTTTGTCCCAAATCTGTTGAGACAAAAGGTTATTGAGGCACATCATAATTCTGCTCTAGCAGGACATCCAGGGAGTAAGGCTACTTTAGATCTCCTTTCTCGCCGGTTTTGGTGGCCTAATGCTAATAAAGATGTTATAACTTTTGTCGCGTCATGTGGGGTGTGTGCTCGCTCTAAAACCCCTCATACCCGTCCGTCTGGGACCCTTTTACCCTTGAAACTTCCGGAGCGTCCATGGACTCATTTATCTATGGACTTCATTACGGACCTTCCTCCGTCGTCAGGGAATACTGTCATACTGGTGGTTGTTGACAGGTTCAGTAAGATGGCACATTTCGTTGCTCTTCCTGCACTCCCTAATGCTAAAACTCTGGCGCAGGTGTTCATTAGGGAGATCGTTAGACTTCATGGGTTGCCTTCTGATGTGGTGTCAGATAGGGGTCTCAGTTTGTGTCCAAATTTTGGAGGGCATTTTGTTTACGTCGGGGGATGCAATTGTCATTTTCCTCGGCTTTTCATCCGCAGACCAATGGTCAGACAGAGCGTCTGAATCAGAGCTTAGAGACATATCTCTGGTGTTTTGTCTCAGAGAACCAAGAGGACTGGTCTTCTTTCTTGCCTCTGGCAGAGTTCGCTCTTAACAACAGGCGGAGCGAGTCCACTGGTAAGTCCCCGTTTTTTGGGGCATATGGTTTTCATCCCCAGTTTTGTACTTTCAATGGGGGGGCCCTTCTGGGGTTCCTGAGGAGGAGCGTTTCTCGTCGTCACTTGCTTCTGTGTGGAGAGGTGTATTGAATAATCTGAGTGCGATGGGGAACCGTTACAAACGTATGGCTGATAGGAGGAGAGTTTCTGGTCCAGATCTGAATGTGAACGATCTGGTATGGTTGTCTACCAGGAATATAAAACTTAAAGTGCCCTCCTGGAAACTGGGTCCCAGATTCATCGGGCCGTACAGGATCAGTTCCATAATTAATCCTGTGGCATTTCGTCTGGACCTCCCTCCTACGTTTAAAATTCATAATGTGTTCCACAAGTCATTACTTAAAAGGTATGTGGCACCAGTCATACCGTCACCTCTACCTCCTCCTCCAGTGTTGGTCAATGGTAACTTGGAATTTCAAGTATCAAAGATCATTGACTCATGTCTGAATCGCCGGTCCCTTCAGTACTTGGTGCATTGGAATGGTCCAGAGGAGAGGACGTGGGTCCCTGCATCTGATGTTAACGCAGATCGTTTGGTTCGGACCTTCCACAGAACTCACCCGGGCAGGCCTGGCCCTGAGGGTCCGGAGGCCCCTCGTAGAAGGGGGGGTACTGTCATGTGTGCATTGCCACGAAGATCGTCGCGGTTGCACATTTTGACTTCTCACAGCTGAGCTGCTGTTTCTTTGTGTTTGGCAGCTAGGGAGTTAATTCTGTCTGTGCTCGGTGCTGGGACTGGGTGCAGTTTCTCCCGGCTGCAATTGATTATTTGTTGATTGGTTTCCTTTAAATTCCTGGTTGTCTGCTTGGGGAGTTGCCAGTGAAACCTTCATGCAGACCACAGATAGGAATGAATCTGTATAGACTTTAGTTGTGAGCTCCTTAGTTGTTCTAAGCTCAACTTGGTTAGAGTTTATTTCCCAGACCATTTATGTTCCTTTGGTGTTTGAGTGTGTATGCAAGCGAGTGTTATCCTGTCTGTCTTATATGTCTAATCTGTGTATTTAGCTAAGATCAGCCCATATCCCTTTGGTGGTAGTCAGGATCCTTCTTAGGACTGATTACAGGGTTCAGGGTCTGATAGGAGACAGGGTTAGGTTGGTGACTTGGACCTCTGAACCATTATCAGTACCTCCAAGGTGAGGGATTAGTTAGGACCCCAGTTTAGGGTCAGGTTAGATCCCGGTCCACCTCTTTCCTTTTTCAGCTCATCAAGTCCTCAAGATTAACCCTGAGTTCAGCAGATATCGTGTCAGGTAAATCTATTCTATACTTACATGCTGATGTTGCTATACTAGTTGTTGTATAGAGTGTTGTTCCTGTATTAATAGTTTACTGACATTGTATACATATCATTAGACAGCGTGACACATAGTCTATTTTGTTACAGCTAACAGCAGTTATTAATTAACCCGGGCGAAGCCGGGTACTACAGCTAGTTAAAGAATAAACTATAAATAATGGCTGACTGAAAGAATACAGATCTGCTTCATTGGCCATCACTGAACCCGTGAATAGGTTTGGGGAGGTCAGAATTTGGACCCACTGGTCACCTGAGCTCCATGAATACGTTTGGGAAGGTCAGGATTGGGACCCACTGGTCACCTGGCTCCACTGAGATGTTCGGAGAAGTCAAGATGTGACCCTCCAGTCACCTGGCCTTGTACCTCAATGGATTGTCAGCTTCCTAAGCTTATCATTACCTCCTCTCTTTGCTTTCAACTGGTGGGGATAGTCAGCCCTGGATGGTCTGAAGTCGCAGCTGCTCTTATCCCTGCGATTCAGTGGAAGGGTGAGACTGTAATTTTGCACCATCTTGGGTACATTTCTTGGACTCTTCTATATGTTATTTGCTTGTTTTTTGGTTCAATAAAGTATTGCCACACTGTTTTACCCTCACTCTATGTTGTCTGAGCAGTATTATGCCCATGTTTAAAGGAGAGAAGGCATTCGGTGAGATGAGCCCTGGTCCATGCGGTTTCAGGCTAGCGGACTAGAGCATCCGCTGACCCCTGTGTCTGCACAATGGGTGAACACTGTAACAAGAAAAAAATCTTAATTCCAGAATTGCATTTTTTCAGTCACCATATCGCCCTTAAAAATCCAATAAAAAGGAATAAAACATCCTATGGATCGCAAAATCGTATCAATGAAAATGTCAGCTTGTCACTCAAAAAAAAAGCCACACACATCTTCACTGATAAAAACATTACGGGTCTCGGAAAATGGAGGTAAAAAACACTTTTTTTTTTTTTTTTTTTTACAAACTCCTGAATTTTTTTTTCACCACATAAATAAAAAAATAAATACTGGTATTACCGTAATAGTACTTACCTGGAGAATCATGTTTCAGGGTGATTTCTACCACACAATGAATGATGTAAAAAAATGAAATTGCATATTTTTCACCATTACACCGCACTTGGAATTTCCTGTTAAAAGTACATTGTTGTCACGCTGTATAGCAGATATATATATGTGATGACAATAATCTATATCAAAAGGGCAACATACTATATAACATGCGCATAGATATATGATAACATAGATTTACCTGACAGAAAGTCCAGTGGGTCAAAACGGAATCCGTTATACGCTGTCTCCGGCTAGAGGGTGACCGGGGTCTAAGCTGACCCTAAACTGGGGTCCTAACTAAACCCTCAACCTGGAGGTACTGTTAAAGGTACAGAGGTCCAGGCCACCAGCGTAAACCCTGTCTCCTATCAATCCCTGCCAACTGTATTCTAGTCCTAAGAAGGACCCTGAATACCACCAAAGGGAATGACCAGGTAACGGTTAATGAACAGAAAGACATACAAGAAAGATAAGAAATAAAGTAAATAAAGTCTTACATACAACACTCACACACAGTAGGAACACCTTAGGCCTCAGAGAAAAACTATAAGCTATAAGAGTAAAAACAACTAAGGAGCTCTTAGCTTAAGTATTCTCAGAACCGATCCAGTCTGCTAAACTATATGAATGCTTTCACCGGCATCCAACCCCCAGACTGGCAGGAATATAAAGGAAACTAATTAGAACATAATCAAAAGCAGCCGGGCGAGGCTGGACCTAGTCTTAGCAAAGAGCTAGGTAAAATTAACTCTCTCATAACCAAACACAAAGAAACAGCAGCTCAGCTGTGAGAAGTCAGAATGTGCAATCGCGACGATCTTCGTGGCGATGCACCCATGACAGTACCCCCCCTTCTACGAGGGGCCTCCGGACCCTCATGACCAGGTCTGTCCGGGTAAATTGTGTGAAAGGTCCGAACCAATCGATCTGCGTTATCATCCGACGCAGGGACCCACGTCCTCTCCTCAGGACCATACCCCCTCCAATGAACTTCCACGTTATCATTGACTACCACTGAAGGAGGAGGTAGAGGTGACGGTATGACTGGTGCCACATACCTTTTAAGTAATGACTTGTGAAACACATTATGAATTTTAAACGTAGGAGGGAGGTCCAGACAAAATGCCACAGGATTAATTATGGAACTGATCCTGTATGGCCCGATGAATCTGGGACCCAACCTCCAGGAGGGAACTTTAAGTTTTATATTCCTGGTAGACAACCACACCAGATCGTTCACCTTCAGATCTAGACCAGAAACTCTCCTCCTATCAGCCATCCGTTTGTAAGGGTTCTCCGTAACCTTCAGTCTTAAGCGATCTGGAACTATCAGTCTCCCTGGAAGTCCCACAGGGGCGTCCCCCTGAGCCCCCAATACCTCCCCCTCAAGCTCAGAGCATACAGCTGACACTACAACTCCCTCCTGAGGAATAGGAACCGGATCATCCGTCTTCCCGACCCCTGGGAAAGTACGAGATAAAGCATCAGGAAGCAACTTTATTGAGCAGTCATATGTGCGATGAGGAGGTAACTCTTTACACCCCTCCTCTGAGAACACCTCCCAAAAGTTCTCCAGAAAAGGAGGCAAAGTCCCAGGCACAACCGCACCGATGACCGTGCTCATGCAGTTATTCTTGCAAAATTCACCCCACTGGCTTATCTTTCTGGATTGCCAATCAATCACTGGGTTATGTTTAGCCAACCAAGGAAGTCCCAACACAATAGGAGCAGGCAGACCCTCCAACACATAACAAGACAATTGCTCTTTATGTATTGCCCCTACTCGAAGATCTATGTTATGAACAGCTTGTACCAAGCTACCTTGACCAAGAGGTCTAGAATCAATAGAGAGTATAGGGACCGGTTTGGCCAATACACTCAGTTGCATACCATGCACCTGGGCAAACCGAGCGTCCACCAGATTAGCCCCGGACCCACTATCAAGAAAAACAGAAATCCTCTCAGTTCTAGTACCAATCACCACCTCCGCAGGCACGAGAAACTGAAAGGGATTTGGGGACGAAATACACACTCCCAGGTTAACTCCTTGGTTCAAAGAGGTCCGGGATGGACACCCCCCAACAAAATGTCCCTCTCTCCCGCAAAAGAAACACCTTCTAGTCTTGCGGCGCACCGCTGATTCCCTCCTACAAAATGATGTCCCTCCCAACTGCATGGGTTCCTCAGAACAGACCAGGGGAACCTCAGTATAAGGGACTTTAGTAGTAGGTGGAGTCATCACGGGGGCGGAGTTACCTCGCGTCTTCCCCGAAGACGTCTATCAATGCGAATAGCGAGGGCCATCGCAGCCTCCAGTGATGGAGGAGAATCATACTGAGCCAACACATCTTTTAATTTGTCAGACAACCCTTGACAAAACTGGCTCCTAAGAGCTGGGTCATTCCACTGAGTATCTGTTGCCCATCTACGGAATTCAGAAGAATATTCCTCCGCTGGACGATTTCCTTGCCGTATTTTACGTAACCTTGTTTCAGCAAGGGAGACTCGATCCGGATCATCATATACCAGACCCAGGGCAGTAAAAAATCGATCCACTGACTGGAGATCTGGGGAGCCTGGAGGAATAGAGAACGCCCAAGATTGAGGGTCCCCTTGTAAGAGCGAGATAACAATTCCCACCCTCTGCTCTTCACTCCCAGATGACCGAGGCCGCAGCCGAAAGTACAATTTACATGCCTCCCGGAAAGTAAAAAATTTGTCCCGCCCACCAGTGAACCTGTCCGGGAGAGCAACCTTAGGTTCAGATCTGGTTTGCTCCGGGGGGGACAAAACCTTGGACTTAATGTCTGCCAACTCCATGGACAATCCCTGCAACTGCCGGGCCAGCTGGGCTACTGGATCCATGACAGCTGAGGAGAATCTTTAGTATGGGCCGGTGAAAATGTCACGCTGTATAGCAGATATATATATGTGATGACAATAATCTATATCAAAAGGGCAACATACTATATAACATGCGCATAGATATATGATAACATAGATTTACCTGACAGAAAGTCCAGTGGGTCAAAACGGAATCCGTTATACGCTGTCTCCGGCTAGAGGGTGACCGGGGTCTAAGCTGACCCTAAACTGGGGTCCTAACTAAACCCTCAACCTGGAGGTACTGTTAAAGGTACAGAGGTCCAGGCCACCAGCGTAAACCCTGTCTCCTATCAATCCCTGCCAACTGTATTCTAGTCCTAAGAAGGACCCTGAATACCACCAAAGGGAATGACCAGGTAACGGTTAATGAACAGAAAGACATACAAGAAAGATAAGAAATAAAGTAAATAAAGTCTTACATACAACACTCACACACAGTAGGAACACCTTAGGCCTCAGAGAAAAACTATAAGCTATAAGAGTAAAAACAACTAAGGAGCTCTTAGCTTAAGTATTCTCAGAACCGATCCAGTCTGCTAAACTATATGAATGCTTTCACCGGCATCCAACCCCCAGACTGGCAGGAATATAAAGGAAACTAATTAGAACATAATCAAAAGCAGCCGGGCGAGGCTGGACCTAGTCTTAGCAAAGAGCTAGGTAAAATTAACTCTCTCATAACCAAACACAAAGAAACAGCAGCTCAGCTGTGAGAAGTCAGAATGTGCAATCGCGACGATCTTCGTGGCGATGCACCCATGACAATTGTACAGTAAAATGAATAGTGTCATTCAATAGTAAAACTCATCCTGCCAAAAACAGGCTTCACATTCATGAGCTCTGTATAACCCCGCTCCTACCACTGATTGTAGCTTTCCGGCTATGCACAGTGTACACTATCAGCAACCTGTCTATCAGTGATGTGGCCAGGGTTATAAAGAGCTCAGCATTTAAAGCACTGCTTGATCTGCAGCAGAGAAAGCAGGGATTTATCAAAATGATTGCAAGCGGCTCAGTAAGTGATACATCGCTGGAATCAGGTTCTCTGCCCCTACATCATGCTGCTCTCATACCAAAAACTTGGTGACAGATTCACTTTAAAGGTGTTGTCCTGTAAGACGAGGCATCATTAGTTCACAGAATAGGTGACAACTTGTTAATTGGTGAAGGACCAACCATCAGCAGAAGGGGGCACTTATATTTCTGTTACAATGGACAATACGTATGTACGACTGCTGTTCCATTTATTCTCTATGGGGCGCAGAGTCCTGCGCTTGGCTTTTGCCAGCAGCCCCATAGAGAGTGATTGGAGGAGCGGGGAGTCGGTATAAAAATGTCCTTATCTGATGATCGGTGGGGGTCCCTGCGGTCGGGCACCCAACAAAAGAACAAGTCATCTCATATCCTGTGGGTAGGTAATAGCTTATTTTCCCCGGACAACCCCTTTAAAACATTACACTCACATTATATTACAGAGGGTAAAGTAGAGGCCATAAAACCATTAGTGGATTATTTGTAATGCATCCATTTAAAAAGTCACGAGCGTGTGGTAAGGGTTAATGTTAGTTTTAGGAAGGCAAGCTCTTGTATCCAGCCATGCTGCCTAAATTAATCAACGCTAACTATGTCCTTCTAATTGGTTTTGCAATAATTACTTTCTGTTAAGCTAAAACTGCCTAGCTCACCAAAATGTTACAAGCTGACCCCAGGAGACCTTCTTTATATAAAGGGTAGGCGCTGTATACGCAAAGGACATGTACAACTATCACCTGGATGATGTAAAGAAAAATTGACAAAATGCTTGAATGCTACGTGGACATTTTTTTTATTACTCTTTTATTACAGACAGATGGGAAATTACATTCTGTTCTGCTTTTTGAATAATAAATTTATTTGTACGCTAAGATTACTATGCCTTTAACCCCTTAAGGACCAAGCCATTTTGTAGGTTAATGACCAGGTCAATTTTTACAATTCTGACCACTGTCTCTTTATGTGCTTATAACTCTGGAACGCTTCAACGGATCTTGGCGATTCTGATTGTTTTCTCGTGACATATTGTACTTCATGTTAGTGGTAAAATTTCTTCGATATAACTTGCGTTTATTTATGAAAAAAATGGAAATATGGCGAAAATTTTGAAAATTTTGCAATTTTCAAACTTTTAATTTTTATGCCCTTAAATCAGAGAGATATGTCACAAAAAATAGTTAATAAATAACATTTCCCACATGTCTACTTTACATCAGCATAATTTCGGAACCAAAATTTTTTTTTGTTAGGACGTTATAAGTGTTAAAAGTTGACCAGCGATTTCTCATTTTTACAACAAAATTTACAAAACCATTTTTTTTAGGGGACCACCTGTTAGGGTCTGCGGAACGCACCAGTTAAATATAAATAGTGGGTGCGTTCGCAGCCCGGGGTCCACCGTGCGGCAGAGCCTGCTGCTAGTAAGATGGCGGTATAGGCAAACTCTGTTACTTCACAGAGTCGCAAATATAAATACTGTGGCACTATATGGCGGTATAAGCGAACTCTGTTACACCACAGAGTCGCTGAGGTAGAGACGCAGAGATAGGTACTGTGTCCTGTTAACTCCACAGGGATACACAGATAACTGCTGTGCGGATAGCAGTCCGTGATCATGCAGTCAGAAAAGCAATCAAGCAATCTCTTCACCGGAGAAGCCGGTATTCTAGGGGTTTATTTCAGCTAAACCCTAAACACGTGCACACAAATCTCCTCACCGGAGGTGTCGGTATTCTAGGAGCTTATTTCAGCCGAGTCCTAACCACATGCGTGCATGATCACACTGGCGCAAAGCACATAATGCAAATGATACTAGCGCATGGCCGCATGGCCATACAACCCTTTTATAGTAGCAACTACAGGGCCTGCCAGAAACGGACCAATGAGACACTGTTCAGAACACATGTAGTTTCAGGACCTTCCTGGTGGACCAATAGAAGCTGCTGCAGTACCTGAGCATGTGACCCCTGATCTCCAATGAGAGATCTTACCCTGGGCATGCTCAGAAGGAGAAACGCAGGACTTAGTCCTAAAGACGTCTGCTCGCCGCTGACCAGTACTGGCCACAATAGCAGAACCTGGAGAGGCAGCCATAAACCTCTGCACAGTACTAGGCTGTGCAAGACGCTGGGACCGAGGTCTGTTATGTTTCGGTAGCTGAGGAGGGTAGGAACAACAGCAGGGCAGCAGAACACCTGAGATGTTGGTAACTGATGGGTTGCAGATTCCTAAACTAACGACACAACTAGAGGTAGCCGTGGAGCGTTCCTACGTTGATCCTAGACGCCTTGTCACAGCCTGAGAGATATCTACACCTAAAGGCAGAAAGATGAAAGCTATCTGCTCCGGAGCAGATCCCCAAAGAAAATAGGAAGCCCCCAAACATATAATGGCGGTTAGACAAGATGAAAACACAAACATAGGCAGAAAATAGATTGAGCAAACGCTGGGGTCACAAGCTGACTAAATAGGATAGGAAAGGAGAGATTACTTTCTGCAACCCAGAAAACCCTACAAAAATCCAACAATTCTGATTACAAAAATACTGAGATCACACGATCTCGCCACCCGCTAAATCAGATCTCAGTGTGAACAAAAACCAAGCTGCAGCCGCTGAAAAAAGAGGAAAAAGCAAATGAGCAAATAACAGTGGCTGCAGATAAACTGTGAGGAGCTCAGGCCCCAGGAGGGGACCTGGCTGACCTCCACAAAAGTGCAGAAACAATGCAAAAAGCAAGCACAAAAAGAAAAGCAAAAAATATCTTATCTGAAAGCAGGAGATGCAGGCAAGACTCCGCAAACTTCCAAATGAACCAGGAACCACAATTGAGACAAGAACAATTGATCACCGGCAACCATCATGGGAGGGAACCTCCCTTATATCAGACCAGTCAGTGAACCCAGATTGCCATTCCTTGCTGAAAGGTTCAGTACTGTCTGTAACCATCAGAGGGAGCCTCTGCTCAGAAACCATCTCTAGCACATTCATAACAGTACCCCCCCCTTGAGGAGGGGTCACCGAACCCTCACTTGTGCAACCAGGCCGATCAGGATGAGCTCGGTGATAGGCACGGATCAGTCTCCTAGCATGGATGGCCGAAGCAAACACCCAAGAATTGTCCTCCTGACCATAACCTCTCCACTTAACCAAATACTGGACTTTCTGTCTAGAAAAACGAGAATCCAATATTTTCTCAACCACATACTCCAGATTGCCCTCAACCAAAACAGGGTCAGGAGGCGCAGCCATAGGAACCACTGGCTCGACAAACCTCTTCATTAAGGACTTGTGGAACACGTTGTGGATCTTAAGTGTCCCTGGAAGAAGCAAACGGAAGGAAACAGGATTAAGAATCCCCATGATCTTATAAGGTCCAATGAACCCAGGCTTAAACTTTGGAGATGCAACCCTCATAGGGATATTTCTTGAGGACAACCAAACCAAGTCCCCCACTTTAAACCGAGGACCATCAGTCCTATGCCGGTTGGCAAACCGTTGGGCCTTCTCTGAGAGAGAGACAACCTCTCCACTACCTGGTCCCAATCTGCTGCATTCGCACCACAACAGAGTCAACACCCGGACAGACAGAAGCCTCCGCCTGTTCCGAAGAAAATCGAGGGTGAAACCCAAATTGCAGAAAAATGGAGACATCAAGGTGGCAGAGCTAGCCCTATTACTAAGAGCAAACTCAACCAAAGGCAAAAAAGAGACCCAGTCATCTTGATCAGCAGACACAAAACATCTCAAATAAGTCTCCAAGGTCTGGTTTGTTCTCTCAGTTTTGTCCATTGGTTTGAGGATGAAAAGCAGAGGAGAAAGATAATTGAACACCAAGTTTAGAACAAAATGTCCTCCAAAATCTGGAAACAAACTGGACTCCTCTGTCAGACACAATGTTCTCCGGAATGCATGTAACCGAACCACGTGCTGAAGGAACAAAGGCACCAATTCGGAGGAGGAAGGTAACTTAGGTAATGGCACAAGATGTATCATCTTGGAAAACCTATCACAGATTGCCCAGATAACGGTCATTCTCTGAGAAACAGGGAGGTCGGAAATAAAATCCATAGAGATATGGGTCCATGGCCTCTTGGGCACAGGTAACGGCATTAGCAAACCACTAGAGAGAGAGCAAGGCTTGGAGCGAGAGCAAGTCCGACAGGACTGCACAAATTCCCTGACGTCACAAGACAAAGTAGGCCACCAAAAGGACCAACTCACCAAGTCTCTGGTACCAAAAATCCCGGATGACCAGCCAACGCGAACAATGAATCTCAGACATCACACTCTTCTTCCACTGGTCTGGGACAAACAATTTCCCAATAGGGCAGCGCTCAGGTTTATCCTCCTGACACCCTTCCAAGGCCAGTCTCAAATTGGGAGAGATGGCGGAAAGAACTACACCCTCTTTCAAATAACAGTAGGATCAGATAACTCAGGAGAGTCCGCAAAGAAACTCCTCGAGAGGGCATCTGCCTTAACATTCTTAGTGCCAGGAAGAAAAGAAACCACAAAATTAAAACGTGTGAAAAACAAGGCCCACCTGGCCTGTCTAGGATTAAGTCGCTTGGCTGATTCAAGATAAACCAGATTCTTATGGTCCGTGAGGACCACCACCTGATGTTTGGCTCCTTCCAGCCAATGTCTCCACTCTTCAAAGCCCACTTCATGGCCAATAACTCCCGATTACCCACGTCATAATTACGTTCAGTTGGAGAAATTTTCGAGAGAAAAAGGCACAAGGGTTACTCTTAGAGGTCTCTGATCTCTTTGGGACAAAACGGCACCTGCCCCAATTTCAGAGGCATCAACCTCCACCTGAAATGGCAGAGAAACATCAGGCTGCCGTAGAAACAGGAGCAGAAGTGAATCTCTGCTTAAGTTCCTGACACACAGAGACTGCCTCAGGAGGCCAATTCACCACATCAGAACCCTTTTTGGTCAAATCAGTCATGGTTTAACAATACCGGAGAAATTACCAATAAATTTACGATAAAAATTGGCAAAACCCAAAAATCTCTGAAGAGCCTTTAATGAAGTAGGTTGGACCCAATCACAGATGGCCTGAACCTTGACCGGGTCCATTTCAATAACAGACAGAGACAAAATGAATCCCAGAAATGAGACCTTCTGTACGCCAAAAGCCACTTGATCCTTTCACATACAGTGCATTCTCTCTCAAAATCTGGAACACAGTCCGAACATGTTTCACATGAGAGTCCCAGTCATTGGAAAAAATCAAGATATCATCCAAATAAACAATCAGAAATTTATCCACAAAATCCCTGAAAAATCATTCATGAAGGATTGGAAGACGGAAGGAGCATTAGTGACCCAAAGGGCATCACTAGGTACTCAAAATGCCCCTCGGGGTATTAAACGCCGTCTTCCATTCATCCCCGTGCTTAATGCGAATAAAGTTATACGCCCCCCTGAGGTCAAGCTTGGTAAACCAAGTAGCACTTTTCACCCTGGAAAACAGGTCAGAAATCAAGGGTAACTTCACAGTGATCTTATTCAAGAGACGATAATCAATACACGGCCTCAATGAACCATCCTTTTTGGCCACAAAGAAAAAACCGGCACCCAAGGGTGAAGAGGATGGTCTGATATGACCTTCTCCAATGACTTCTTGATATAAGATCGCATAGCATTGTGTTCAGGTACAGACAAGTTAAAAAGGCGACCTTTAGGAAATTTACCACCAGGCACTAATTCAATAGTTGCAATCGTAGCTCCTGTGAGGGGGCAAAGATGCAGATTTACTTTCACTAAATACATCCGAAAAATCAGTCAAAAAGTCAGGAACATCCTGAGACTTGGGAAAGGCAGAAAAAACAGGAGTGTCGGCATTAACAATTGGCAGCCCCAACTGGTCACAGACACAGATTCCAATCCAAAACAGGATTATGGAGACTGTAACCAAGGGAAACCTAGTACAATAATGTCATCGATTATACAGCACCATAAATTTGCAACTCCTTGATGATCTGGTTCAACCCTCATTATCACCTGAGTAGAAAACTGGGGTTTATTCTCCGCCAAAGGGGTAGAATCAATGCCCAGTAGGGGAATAGACTTCCACGGGGTATCATGGGAAACCCACAACGTTTGGCAAAGTCAAAATCCATCAGGTTAATAGCTGCTCCTGAATCAACAAAAGCCTGAGCAGAAAATGTGGACAGGGAGCAAATCAGGGTAACAGTCAACAGAAATTTAGTCTGAACACTACCCAAGACAAACTGAGCGTGCAAACATCTTCCCCGCTTAGGGCAGACTGAATAGCATGAGAGGCATCACCACAGTAGAAACATAACCTATTGCACTTTCGAAACTCATGACGCTGAGCCCCGAAGTCACTCTATCACACTGCATGGGCTCAGAAGCTGGCTCACAAGGCAACACTATCTCACACATACCTCTGTGCTCACGCAAACGTCTGTCAATTTGAATAGCCAGTGACATGAATATTTAGACCAGAGGGAGCAGGAAATCCCACCATAACATCCTTTACATTCTCTGACAGACCCTTCCGAAAAAGGGCTGCCAAAGCATCATCATT
>JARQOD010006734.1:0-41694 GCA_033576555.1 Oophaga sylvatica | reverse complement strand
GAAAGGGTTAACAAGATAACAGCGACGACAACTGGCGCCCGACCAGGGGACTGAGTTATTCTATTCTGAGGAAGCCCGACCGGTCCGGAGACGTGGGATGAGCGGAGCCTTCTGTTGGTGATATACACAGCGCTGGGGTAAGAATACTTATTATATTCTACCTAAAATCTATATCACTGTATAGTGGACTCCCTCTTCCCCGAGCGGTCGGCTTTCCAGGTAAATCACAGGTATTCCTGGCTCAGGTCCCTTTGAACCAGTAGACCTTCAGATTAATTGTCAGTCCTGCCTTTCCTCCTTTGAATAATGACAGTATGGATCCAATGATTGTGTTGTGGTTTTGTCTTGGTGTCTGTGTGATTGGATTGTTTATTTGGTTGGCGTACAAATCTTGGAAAGCGAGCAGTGGAATGGTTCAGAAACCTTTGTGGCCCATTGTCTAAGTGACGCAATTGTCTTGGTGACAAACTTGTCTTGGTGACAAGAGAATCTCTTCTAGGTGAGGAGATACAAAATGGGGAACCAAAATGCCAAGGAAGGCATTTCTGCTAAAGATTTAGTTGTGCGCAGAGAAGGGAAGCAAGCTTTGATAGGCATTGACAAAGTATTGTGTAAAGCAGGCATGAGTGAAAACGGAGAACTGAAGAGTGATAAATGGAAAAGGTTCTATAACTCACATCATGGATGGTTGAGAGACAAAGGACTGTTGAAAACAGTGAACCTGTGGATGAGTGCGTGTGATTACTTAGAGTGCAAGACTGAAGAATTGGGAGACGGACATTACAGACTGACAAAAACAGGGATGACTGATTTGCCCTCCTGTTTGCCCCCTACGTTACCTCCACCCCAGTATCAGACCTTCCCACAGACTTCACACGAGCCAAACTGTTGGGTCTGCCCCAGGTGTGGACAGCAAAATCCCCTGACGGTAGATGTCTGTGTAAGTTGCGGTGGACCCAGACCTCCCCCGGCCAATCTATTTCCAATGAGGACAGTAATGGTACCTGGTACCCCGGGTGCTGCAGGAGGAGTGGAGGGCGGAGTAGCTCAAGGCGCCCCCCGGACAGCAGTGTTATACAGACCATGGAGCCCTTCAGAGCAGTTGGCTCTAATAACGCAACTCCCGGACCCTTCACAGTCACCAATGGGGTTCGCTAGAATGTTAGCTACAATGCAGGATACGTATAAAGCAACTAGACAGGATCTGGAAGCACTTATAAAAGGGAAATTGGCAGATGAAGCCAGATACGATAGACTGATAGATGAGACATACAAGTGTTATGTTGGTAGGAACGGACCTGATGATGCAGAGGTCAATGACGCAGCAGCAGGGGTTATGTTTACAGAAGCGTTGAAAAAAGCATGTAAAGATAGACAAGCAGAAAAGGAAGTTACACTAGAAGATAGAGTACAGGGAAAAGAGGAAGAGCCAAAAGATTATTTCTGGGCTCTAAGAAAAACTTGGGTAGAAATGGGTTTTGTCCCAGAAAACAAGACTAGTGAGAGAGTACTGGCAAGTGCTTATATGAATGGGTTAAAAAAGGAAGTGGCAGAGAAAGTGAAGGTAAGTAGACCTGATTGGAGATCAGTAAAAGCAGAGGATCTAGCCAGAATAGCACAAGGGGCACAACATGATTTAGCGCAGGCTAAAAGAGGAGCAAGGATACATGCTGTAGGTACTCGTCCTGCAAACAACAGGAGAGGAGATGAGTGCCAGGAGATGGACAGAAATTGTGCTACGGGTGCAAGAAACCAGGACATTTCAGGAGGGATTGCAGAACTAATCCATATCCAGCCTGTCCAACTAATCCATATGCAAATGACCCGCCTGCAGGAGGCCCCCAAGACCAATTAGGGTCGCTCCCATAGGATAATGGTAGCTTGCACATGAACCCCCTTGTCTCCTTACCCCCCACTCCTAATTGCACAGTGCAGGTGAACCTACCAGGGGGACATGAGGTTGAGTTCCAAGTGGACACGGGGCAGACAATTCAGTAATTACAGAAGAGGACTGGCCATTTGGGAAAAGTGATTTCTCCCACCATGTTATAGCGACTCCTTATAACTCTCCATCTATCCTGCTCCCCGTCACTAAAAAGATTCCCCTGCAAATTCAAGGAACCACTGTACACACACAGTTAATGGTATCACCGCGGGGTCAATGTAATCTTTTAGGAAGTGATGTGTTGTCACAATTGCAAGCACATATTGGGTATCACCCTGATGGAACTGTCACTATGACACCAGGACTGAAGCCGAGCACTCTTTGTAAAATCATGTCGCTAGACGTTGCTAGTATAGAGGACACAAATGAATTTCCTTCAATGTTAGAAGGTGTGATACCGCATGATTTCTGGGCTTCAGATAAAACAGATGTGGGCAGATTAAGGGTGCAGCCAGTCATGGTCAAATTAAAGCCAGGTGCAATTCTGCCCCAACACAGACAGTATCCTCTTAGTTCAGCTCAAGAGTTGGCTATAGCTCAGCAGGTACAGAAACTGGTAGCAAGTGGTGTTTTAGTTAAGACCCAGTCCCCTTGTAACACCCCTCTGTTCCCAGTTAAAAAGAAAACAGCACCGGGGCAGCCAGCAGCGTACAGAATGGTCCATGATCTCCGGCTAGTGAACAAAGCTACAGAGCTCCTCACACCAGTTGTTCCAAATCCTCACACCCTTCTGTCTCAGATCCCAGCTGGTGCTCTTTGTTTTTCAGTGATTGACTTGGCAAACGCATTTTTTAGTGTCCCATTGCACCCTGACTGCCAGTATTTGTTTGCTTTTACATTTCAAGGGAATCAGTATACGTGGACTGTTTTGCCCCAGGGTGCCCAAAATTCACCCACTATGTATACTGCCAGTCTGCAAGAGATACTGGAAAGATGGAAAATGCCAAAAGTAGTTGTTCTGCAATATGTTGATGACTTACTGATTTGTGCCCCCTCCAGGAAACAGTGCCGCAGTGCAACAATATCACTCATGTTGTTTCTGTACCAAGCTGGATGTAAAGCGTCAAAGGATAAACTGCAATTTTGTAAATCTTCAGTTATCTTTTTGGGACATTGCATTACACCAGGGGCGCGACATCTGACCAGCGCTTGCAAAGAAGCTGTACAGAACTTTCCTATGCCTGTTAATGTTGCCGCTCTTAGGACATTTCTCGGACTGGTTTCCTACTGCAGGCAGTGGATTCATGCTGTATCAATCCTCATGCAGCCTCTCTATGACTGTATCACCATTGTGCCTTTTAAACTAACTCCTGAAGGTATAGACTGTTTTTATTCTCTCAAAAACAGGATTGTGGCAGCTCCAGCGCTAGGAACCCCCAACTATGAACTACCATCCACCCTGTATCTCCACGAACAGCAGGGACACGCGGCAGGGGTATTGACTCAGTTACATGGTGACAATCAAAGGCCTGTAGCCTATTTCAGTGGAAGACTAGATGCAGTGGCTAGAGGTGCCCCGTCCTGTGTACGGGCAGTACATGCTGTAGGACTATTGCTCCACAAATCGTCAGACATCGTTCTTGATCATCCATTGACAGTACTTACACCTCATGATGTATATACCATACTGAACCAGGTGCAACCGGCACACCTTTCAGCTGCACGTCACCTTTGATTGCAATGTGCACTTTTAATGCCTCCAAATGTTTCTTTGCAGAGATGTACCACACTTAATCCTGCCACGTTGTTACCTCTCTCGGATCTAAAGGAGGGTCAGGTACGGTATTGTACAAAGAAGATCCAAGAGAGGAGATTCCTCATGACTGTGTTCAGCTTATGGCACAAGAAACAGCAGGTCTACCCACAGTGTTTGAAACTGAAAGACTTAATGCTGATTTTGAATTTTTTGTAGATGAATCTCGCCACCAAGATGACTCAGGTACCTTCCACACTGGGTATGCCATCGTCTCCCTGAATGCAGTAATCAAAGCAGAACCAATGCTCCCACATCAGTCGGCCCAGGAGGCTGAACTTAAGGCTCTGACCGAGGCCTGTAAGATAGCTGAAGGTAGAATTGTTAACATCTACACAGATTCTAGATACGCATTCGGTATAGCTCATGATTTTGGTCCAATTTGGAAATCTAGAGGGTTCCTGACGGCAGCAGGACATCCCATTAAAAATGCTGACGCAGTCCAGCAGTTAATTGATGCATTACAATTACCAATAGAGGTAGCTGTCATAAAAGATAAAGCACATACCAGACGCACTGATCAGGTGAGTAAAGGAAACGCAATGGCCGATGCAGCAGCAAAAACAGCAGCCAGTAGACCACTCAAAGGGGTAACGATGCACCAGGTAAGCGCTCCCAAAAATCCCTTTGTGTCGGAGGATGCCTTATCCCAGATGCAGGCTCAGGTGCGCCAGGAGGAAGTAGAAAAGTGGCAAAAAGAAGGTGCATGTCTGAATGAAGCAAATGGGGTATGGGGAAGAGGGATGCGTCGATGCCTTCCAAGGGCGTTGTACCCTGCGGTCGCCCAGATGTTACATGGGCCAACCCACCAGTCCAAAACTGCTGTAATGAGTGTGATGCAGAAGCATTGGGTGGCACCAGGTTTTTCCACCTGTATAGAAGGTTTGATCCAGGGATGCATGGTATGTGCTACACATAATCAGGGAAGGGTAGTCAAGACACCACCCAAACACACCCCTCGGCCCCTCTATCCTTTCCAGAGACTGCAGATTGATTATATTCAGCTGCCAAAATCAGGATCATGGGAGTACGTGTTGGTCTGTATTGATTTATTCTCAGGTTGGCCGGAGGCTTTCCCGATTGCCAAGGCTACGGCTGCGGCAACCGCAAAGAAGCTGCTTGCGGAGGTGGTGTGCAGGTATGGAGTACCAGAGGTGATCGAAAGTGACAGAGGTACACATTTCACAGGTGAAATAATGAATGAAGTCTTGACAGCTCTGGGAATTCAACAAGCTTTTCATACCCCATATCATCCACAAAACAGTGGAAAAGTAGAAAGACTAAATGGGACATTGAAGTTAAAAATCCAAAAGGCCATGGCTGAAACAGGGAAATCTTGGCCTGAATGTTTACCATTAGCCCTATACTCAGTAAGGTACACTCCAAATAGAAAAACTGGACTTTCTCCGTATGAAGTACTATTTGGCAAAGTGCCTAGCTTAGGATGTTTCTTTCCCCAAGCACTGGAGATGAGTAATCATGTATTAAGCTCATATGTAAGGGATTTGCATAAAAGACTTAAAAAAGTACATGATAATGTCTTCAGTTCTCTTCCAGATCCGAACCAGGATCCTGGGAGTCATAGCCTGCAGCCTGGAGACTGGGTAGTCATTAAAAGACACGTGAGAAAGAGTCTGGATCCGAGATTTGATGGACCTTTTCAAGTTCTACTGACGACAAGTACTGCAGTCAAGCTACAAGGCAAGGAAACTTGGATTCACGCATCGCATTGTAAGAAGATCCTTGGAGAGCCTCCAGAAGAGGAATGATGCTACTAATGACATTTGCTTGCATCCTTGCAGTAACGGATGCTTGGAACAGACTTAGCCGTGTAGATGGTGATGATAACAGATTCATTAGACACCACTTAGCTTTATGGATGGACTGAAAGAACAAAACCAAAATGTTGCAAACTGTTGGATTTGTACACACGCGCCGGTGACGTCCACCAGTCTACCATTTCTTGCAGTCCCACTCTCGTGGGAAGAAATTAACTCTTGGGGTAACTGTGCAGACACATTAAGCAACAATGCCACTCAAAAACTTTGGAACACTACGGTAGGAATACCGGTAGTGGGTTGGACTGATTTTCCATGGTGGCAGGGAAATCTAACAGGGCAGATAATTCCAAGACTGTATCTATCTTTTAAAGGTGGGGCATGGGTACCCAGAAATAGAACTAGCATAACCTCTTTGGGAGAAATACCGACACAGGGGTTAAAGATAAGTTTTGGGGTCACTACAGGAAGCTTAGATGCTTTCAAACCCTCCCTATTAGAACGATATCTACACACTGATAGATGGAAAAATAATGTTTTCTTTGAGAATGGAAATGATGAAACTTGTGCTAACAAACCAGGTAACCTGAGGTGTAATACAGATGAAGGGTATCAGAAGAACACTCCTACCTGCGGAGAACCTACCGCAGGATACTGCTCCCCACTAGGACAAAAGCCCGGCTGGTGCATGATGAGTAATATTTCAAAGTTTATAGATTTGGCACACCGATTAGTATTACAGCATTCAGCTATATGGAACCTTCCACCATCAATGTATTGGGTATGTGGGGACAAGGCATTTAAGTGGCTTCCAGTAGGAGTCACGGGGAAATGCACCCTAGCTAGATTGACACCAGCCACCTATCTCATCACTCCAAATACATTAAATCCATTGTCTATTCCAAAATAAACATTACATAAACGATCTGCAGACAATAAACCTCGCCCAAACGGGAGACCACATATAGTGGAGATGGGGATAGCAAATACATTTTTCAGTGCATTATTCATCTACCCTATGATAGCTCAGACGTGGGATAAGTTGGTAGAATCCACAGACTACCTAGATGATCAAATATGGGATATTTTAGATATCATCAATGGGTCCCTTGCAGTACAGAACCAGCTAATTACTGTTACTAACCAACATACCCTCGTGTTAGATTACTTGACTGCAGCTCAAGGAGGGATGTGCCAGATTATTGGACCTGCATGTTGCCATTATATTGATAATTCTAGTGTTTTAACCCTTAAACATAAGCTAGAGGATGTCATAAAGTTAAGGAAACTATATGATGAGGCAAATCTGAAGAATCAAGATTCATGGTGGGCAACTACTTTCTCCTTTCTTAACCCCGCAAATTGGTTCAAAGGCATAGGGGGATGGCTGACTGGGATAATACAAGCTGGCCTACAGGTTTTATTGATATGTCTTGCTATCTATTTAGTTTTTAAAATTTGTTTGATGTGTATTAGACGATGTACTAGGACAAAGAGGAGGTATGAAGATGTGTATTGATCAAATGAAGGAACAAAAGGAGGGGATGTTAGAGTTAATTTAGCATTTCTTCAGAAGGCCTTGGGAAGCTGAGGCATAGCAGAAGGGAAGATAAGAAAAGAATGTTCCTTCTTTGAGATAATACTCCCCCTGAGCTGAAGAGATACTCTGTGCTAGGAGCCGAAATCAGGGGCTAAAAGCAAGGATGGAAATTTTGGTTAAAAAAAAAAAAGAAAAAAACAGTATGTTACGTGCTTTAATGATAAGTTGTATTAACTGCCATATATGGTAATTCCGCTTCCTGCTTCAGGGGTGTATATAAATCCCTTTGTTAGCAATAAACTACAGAGTCTATTGACGCACACTTTGGTCTGTGTCTTATTCTCTCTGGTACCACATTCCGAGGAGGAAAGGGTTAACAAGATAACAGCGACGACACTTTCTAATACAATTTTACTACACTTTTTTGGGGGTAGACTGTACAAAAGAATCAGTAGTTCAGATTTAAAAAATTGACATTAATTTTATTCTATAGGTAGATAGAATAATAACAATATTTAAATTATATGGCGTGCATCATATGGGATAAATAATGACATCGTTTTACAGTACAGCTCATTACAGTTAGAATTATACCCAACATATAATTTTTTTACATTTTGCCATTTATAGCACTGTAAAAGGGCTCTTTTTTTGTGTAATAAACTGTAGTATTCAAGGTTACCATTTTTGAGTTCACACAACTTTTTGATCCCTTTCTATTTTTTTCGTGTGATGGAATGAACAAAAATAGCAACATTGGCATAATTTTATTTTTTGCAACATTTATTGCGCTGAATAAATAATTTTACAGTTTTATAGTATATGTCATTGCAGATGTGTTGATAAATATGCAACTTTTTAGCCATGTTTATTTTTTTCCAGATTACATTTTTTGGGGAATTTTGGGGAGGGTGTTTTCACTTTTTCTTAAAACACTTTTTCTAGTCCTTTAAGTGGACATTACATTGGTAATGCACAGTAATCCATTAGCAGAACTGTGTATTACACTGTTATGTAAATCCTTGAATGACAGCCTATTGTCACATGTATTCTTTGTGCTAGCAGTGCTGGTGCTGAGGGAGACTCAAGACCTGATGCTCTGGGGCATACTGGCTATGTCCAACCACTTGGACTGGAGTGGCCGGAACCTGTAGTGCTGACCAATCTGGCAGTATGGTGTGTGTGCTATTCAGCTATTCAGAATTTCTTGGTTCTGACCTGGTTACCTGACCACTGGGATCAGGTAAGTAGATCATTAAGCCTTTCCATGGAATCCATTTTTAGAGTTGTCAGATGACCACTGATAGACTTATGTCATATATATCAGGCCCATACCCTGGCAATATCTGATTGGCTGCAGTTTATGGAAGACCTGGAAGCTTTTGTATAAGATTCCAGTTGCCATAGAAACTCATCTCATATCTATCTGGCCCATACCCTGGCAATATCTGATTGGCTGCAGTTTATGGAAGACCTGGAAGCTTTTGTATAAGATTCCAGTTGCCATAGAAACTCATCTCATATCTATCTGGCCCATACCCTGGCAATATCTGATTGGCTGCAGTTTATGGAAGACCTGGAAGCTTTTGCTAGGCTTCCAGTTGCCATAGAAACTCATTGACACCTGCAACTGCATTGCGGGGTGCTGATGGTTTAACAGAGGGATCGCCTTACATAGAGTATATTTTTTCTCCCAAGATAAGATAGAATTTCTCAACATTACATTCACGAAGGATAAAAAAAGCTTCCTGTATATCTTAACTTAAAAAACATAAATCACCTACACCAGACAGCTTCTTATGACTAATTTACTTTAAAATCCTTTCTTGTACCATATATCAAAAGATTGATTTCATAATTCATCCACAGCTTTTGAAAATAATTGTTTCAAGCAAAAATAGTCACAATCCCCAAACCTAGAAAAGAAACTGCCCCCTTCCATGCAATTGTAGACTAATCTACTTGTTAAGCATCAATACAAAAATTATAGTTAAAAGATTAATTAAGATCCTTCTATCAATCATACAGACCAAGTGGGATTTACCAGAGGAAGGATTGCTACTGATAGAACATGACAAGTAATACATTTAATCTCTTATGTAGAAAAAAATAAAACTTCCTCTCTATTCTTAACTCTCAAAGCAGAAAAAGTCTTCTATCTGATTCAATGTGAGAATAGATTCCTTTTGAAACTTATGCAAATTTAGCTTCACAGGATTCATGTTGATGCAATTAAACGCTATATACATCCCCCTCAACCAAAGCCTTTACCAATAAATCCCTATTCGATTTCCACCTCTTAATAACCAATAGAACCTGACAATGTTGTTCCCCTTTCTATCTTCTTTTTACCTTGATTATGGAACCCTTTGCTGAGCTAATAAAATCTGACACCCATATTAAAAGTATCCCTTTGGATATCTACTAGGATTTAAAATTGATCAATCCCTCCAATTATTAATCAATAATCAAGAATGAATTTCCCTACAAGGAATTGATCCATCCTCTTTTGATAAAACTAACCTTTTTTCATACACTACTTCTAAAAAAGAGTTAGATAACTTTTCCAAAATAGAATCCACATGGCTGCGTAGAGTTATCTTCTATAAAATGATGACTCTTTCCAAAATTCATTACATATTTAATACCCTTACAATAATTAAATACACCCCATTCTTGGCTACACATACTCCAGAAGCAGTCCCTATCATTCCTACGGATTTCTCAAAGCTCAAGAATTGAGAAGACCATTTTGTTAAAAAATACAACTAATGGAGGCTGTGGAGAACTGTTGTGAATGGGCTTGAGATGAGTTCTGAGCAGAGGCTCCCTCAGGTGGTTACTAGCGGTACTGGACTGTCCAGTGAAGATTGTGAGGATTGGGAATCAGGTGTTACTGACTGGTCTTATATAAGGGAGTCGCCTTCCCATCAGGGTTGCCGGTGATCAATTGTTCTGGTCTCAATCCTTGATTCCTGTATCCTTTGTAGCCTGCTGTGTCGTGTCTGCATCTCCTGCTAACAGATAAGACATTTTCTTCTTTTTGTTTTTGTACTATATTTTTGCATTTTGTCTTGCACTTCTTTGGGGGCCTTCTGGGTCCCCTTCGGGGGCTTTTGCCCTCTCAGTTTAGTTCAGCCACTGATGTTTGTACTTTTGCTTTTTCCAGTTTTTTCAGTGGCTGCTGTTTTGATTTTGTTACACCAGAGAACTAATTTAGGTGGTAGAGGTCGTGTGATCTCAGGTGTTTTTGAAATTAGTAGAGTTGGTGCTTTTCAGGGTTTTTTGGGATTGCAGTAAGTACCCTTCCTATCCTTTTCTATTTAGTTAGTTTGGGCCCCAACGTTTGCTCATGCTATTTTCTGTCTGTGTCAGTATTTCTTCTTGTCTAACCGCCATTACATGTTTGGGGGCTTTCTGTTATCTTTGGGGTTCTGCTCCGGGGCAGATAGCTTTCCTCTTTCTATCTTCAGGTGTAGTTAGTTTCTCAGGCTGTGACGAGGCGTCTAGGACCATCGTAGGAACGCTCCACGGCTGCCTCTAGTTGTGGTGGTTAGTCAGGGTACTGCAATCTCATAGATTCCAACTGCTCTGGTGTATTGCCTTTTTTTACCTGCACTCCTCAGCTACCGAAACATAACAGAGAACCTAATCTCACAAGTTACTATCACACTTCATTTTTAAATCTGTAAAATGTTGGTTACTCCCCTCTGAATCTATCAACTGGATGGATAAGGATGGAAAAAGCATTTTAAAACTCATCACTCAAATCAGGGCCGGCTCCAGGTTTTTATGGGCCCCGGCGAAAGAGCCTCAGTGGGCCCCTTTAACACAGACCACGATTCATGATGCACAGATACAGCAGAGAAATATGGGTACAGTAAAATGCCAAATACTTCACTTCTTCCATTACATGACTGATATCTATTGTAAATTGTACAATAGCTCAAAAACCGCCAAATCCTCACAGCGCACAGTACAGACTGGACAGTACAGTCCTCCATACAATATTATGGGCACCACAGTCTCCCCCTCATCACCCATATAATACCCCATGCAGGATGTCACCCCCCATATAATGCTCCATACAGATTACTGGACCCAAAATAATGCTCCATACAGAGTACTGGACCCAATATAATGCTCCATACAGGATACTGGTCCCCATATAATGCTCCATACAAAATATGGAGCTCTCCTCTGCGCTTTACTGCGTTCTGCACTGTTACGGCTCAGGAAAGGGCGCTGTGGAAAGACTCCCCATTATCATCATGATTACCTCCCCATCATCATCATTTCCTCCTTATCATCATCATTGCCTCCCCATCATCATCATGGCCTCCCCATTATCATCAATGCCTGCCCATCATCATCATCTCCTCCCCATCATCATCTTCTCCCCATCATCAATGCCTGCCCATTATCATCATCTTCTCCCCATCATCATCAATGCCTCCCCATTATCAGCAATGCCTGCCCATCATCATCATCTCCTCCCATCATCATCAATGCCTGCCCATCATCATCTTCTCCCCATCATCAATGCCTGCCCATTATCATCAATGCCTGCCCATTATCATCATCTTCTCCCCACCATCATCAATGCCTCCCCATTATCAGCAATGCCTGCCCATCATCTTCTCCCCATCATCAATGCCTGCCCATTATCATCAATGCCTGCCCATTATCATCATCTTCTCCCCATCATCATCATCAATGCCTCCTCATTATCAGCAATGCCTGCCCATCATCACACACAGACAGCATCACAGCACACAAGCACTCTCTCACATACATACACACACACACACACACACAAAGCACCGCACTACATACACACAGACACACACACAGACACACATACACACGTCTTACCTGCCCAGCGTCAGCGCTCTCTGCCACAGCCGGCCGCTGAATGATGACGTCTTTCAGCGGCGCTGCTGTGAGAGGAAGCGCCGGCGCCCCCTGGAGCCCGGAGCTGCGGCTGCGGAGGCACGGGAGAGGTAAGTATTGTGCCAGCTGATGCCAGGGAGCTGAGCGGGCGGAAGGGGGCCCAGTGGCGGCGCTGACACCGCTCTCCTCCTCTAATGGGCGCAGGGGTGCCAGACTGCGAGTGGGCCCCCCCGTCTGCTCAGGGCCCCGGCACTTGCCCGGGTGTGCCGGGTGCTGACGCCGGCCCTGACTCAAATCCCTAACCTTCCACTATCCCACTTACAAACCATTAAAGGAACACTCTTGTTGTGGAAAATACTTCTTCCAACACGCTCACACTGTTAGGGGCCTGCGGAACGCACCTAATAGATATTAAGGAGAGGTGCGTTCGCAGCCCGGGGTCCACCGTGTAGGCAGAGCCTGCTGCTAGTAAGATGGCATAAATAGGCAGTATGAGCGAACTCTGTTATCCCACAGAGTCGCAGATGTAAACGCCGTAGCACTATATGGCGATATAAGCGGACTCTGTTAATTCACAGAGCCGCTGTAACAAAGACTGTGTCCTGTTAGACTCCCAGGGAACACAGATGACTGCTAAGCGGATTGAAGTCTGTGGTCATGCAATCAGAACCCAAGCAATAATCTCCTCACCGGAGTAGCCGGTATTCTAATGGCGTTTTCAGCCGAGCCCTGAACACGTGCATACAATCTCCTCACCGGAGGTGCCGGTATTCTAGGGGCTTATTTCAGCCAGACCTAACCACATGCATACATGACCACACTGGCGCAAGCACGTAACAGATTTGATACTAGCGCACGGCCGTGCGGTAAGGACAGACTTTTATAGCAGCCACGAGAAAAAGACATTCCAGGAAGGACCAATGGGAAGCTGCTTCAGAACATCAACAGCCACAGAACCTTCCTGAAGGATCAATAGGAGTGGCAGCTGTATCTGAGCATGTGACCCCTGATCTCCAATGGGAGATCTTTCCCTGGGCATGCTCAGATGAAGCAACAAAGGACTTAGTCCCTAATCTGCCTGCTCCAACAATGGTTGCAGCAGCAAGTCTCTGCACAGTACTGGGCCAGGCAAGACGCTGGGACGGACGTCTCTGCTGAGCAGGAACCACTGTGGCCGGAGATGGATGGGGACCGCAGCGGGAACAGCTCGAGATTCCCCCTGTGCAGGAGTGGGAACTCGAACCCTAACATTACCCCCCTCTTAGGGCCCCCCCTTCTTTGGGCCTCGCTGCTCTCAAAGGCAGCGATGAACTGCGAAGCATGAACATGCTCGGCAGGCTCCCAGGACCTATCCTCAGGCCCATAACCCCTTCAATCCACCAAATAAAATTTTTTGCCTCGTACCATCTTGCACCCAACAATGGCGTTCACCTCATGATCATCGGTAGATGAACCCGACGTCCCGGCAGATGACTCGGAAAACCGGGAAATGGCCACGGGTTTCAGGAGGGATACGTGAAAGGTGTCGGTGATACCAAGGCGAGGCGGAAGGGCTAGGCGGTAAACCACCGGGTTCACCTGCTCAAGAACTTTAAAGGGACCCAAAAAGTGAGGTGCTAACTTGGTGGACTCTACACGTAGCCTGATGTTTCGGGCAGAGAGCCACACTAGGTCACCCGGAGCAAATGTAGGAGCGGGGCGCCGATGGGCATCGGCCGAAGACCTCATCCTCTCTTTGGAGGCCTGAATAGCATCCTGGGTGCTGTCATGGGTGCATCGCCACGAGGATCGTCACGATTGCACATTCTGATTTCTCGCAGCTGAGTTGCTGTTACTTTGTGTTTGGTAGTGAGGGAGTTAATTTTACCTAGCTCTTTGCTAAGACTAGGTCCAGCCTCGCCCGGCTGCTTTTTATTATGTACTAATTAGCTTCCTTTATATTCCTGCCAGTCTGTGTGTTAGATGCCGGTGAAAGCATTCATACAGACTGCAGATAGGATCGGTTCTGAGAAGACTTAAGCTAAGAGCTCCTTTGTTGTTTCTCCTCTCCTTGCTTATAGTTTATCTCCTAGACCTTTGGTGTTCCCTCTGTGTTTAAATGTTGTATGCAAGACAGTATTTACTTTATCCCCTGTCTGTCGCGTTTGTCTTTACTGTTTGTTAACCTTTACCTGTCCATTCCCTATGGTGGTAATCAGGGTCCTTCTAAGGACTAGATTACAGTGGTCAGGGATTTATAGGAGACAGGGTTTACGCTGGCGGCCTGGACCTCTGCACCATTAACAGTACCTCCAGGTAGAGGGACTAGTCAGGACCCCAGTTTAGGGTCAGCATAGACCCCGGTCCACCTCTAGCCAGAGACAGCGTGAAAAGGATTCAGTATTGACCCACAGGATATTATGTCAGGTAATACTATGCTATATATACATGTTAATGTTACCTATTTATATGTTATATAGAATGTTGTCCCACTTGATAGATTACTGACATTATTTATATATATATCTGCTAGACAGCGTGACATTTTCACGGGCCAAAACTAAAGATTTTCCTCAGCTACCATGGATCCAGTAGCCCAGCTTGCCCTGCAGTTGCAGAGGTTGTCCATGGAGTTTACGGACATTAAGTCCAAGGTTTTGTCCCCCCCGGAGCAAACCAGATCTGAACCTAAGGTTGCTCTCCCGGACAGGTTCACTGGTGGGCGGGACAAATTTTTTGCATTCCGGGAGGCATGTAAATTGTATTTTCGGCTGCGGCCTCGGTCATCGGGGAGTGAAGAGCAGAGGGTGGGAATTGTCATCTCGCTCTTACAAGGGGACCCTCAATCCTGGGCGTTCTCTCTTCCTCCGGGCTCCCCGGCCCTCCAGTCAGTAGATCGATTTTTTGCTGCCCTGGGTCTGGTGTATGATGACCCGGATCGGGTCTCCCTTGCTGAAACGAAGTTACGTAGGATACAGCAGGGAGATCGTCCGGCGGAGGAATTTTCTTCTGAGTTCCGTAGATGGGCCACAGATACTCAGTGGAATGACCCAGCTCTTAGGAGCCAGTTTTGTCAAGGGTTATCTGACAAATTAAAAGATGTTTTGGCTCAGTATGATTCTCCTCCGTCACTGGAGGCTGCTATGGCCCTTGCTATTCGTATTGATAGACGGCTTCGGGGGAGGTGTGAGGTAACGCCGCCCCCTGTTATGACTCCACCTACTACTAAAGTCCCTTATATTGAGGTTCCCCTGGTCTGTTCTGAGGAACCCATGCAGTTGGGAGGGACATCATTTTGTAGGAGGGAATCGGCGGTGCGCCGCAAGACAAGAAGGTGTTTCTTTTGCGGGAGAGAGGGACATTTTGTTGGGGGGTGTCCATCCCGTGCCTCATTGAGTAAAAAAGTCGTCGGTAAACTGTTAATCCCAGGTTGTGTGGGGGACGACAACCTGGGAGTAGGTATTTCGTCCCCAAGTCCGTCTCAGTTTCTCATACCTGCGGAGGTGGTGGTTGGTACGAGAGTTGAGAGGATTTCTGTTCTTCTTGATAGTGGGTCTGGGGCTAATATGGTGGACGCTCGGTTTGCCCAGGTGCAAGGTATGCAACTGTGTGTATTGGCCAAACCGATCCCTATATGCTCTATTGACGCCAGGCCTCTCGGTCAAGGTAGCTTTGTACAAGCTGTTCATAACATAGACCTTCAAGTAGGGGCAATACATAAAGAACAGTTGTCTTGTTATGTGTTGGAGGGTCTTCCTACTCCTATTGTGTTGGGACTTCCTTGGTTGGCTAAACATAACCCAGTGATTAATTGGCAATCCAGAGAGATAAGCCAGTGGGGTGAATTTTGCAAGAATAACTGCATGAATACGGTCATCGGTGAGGTCGTGCCTAGGACGAGGAGGGCTCGGAGGAGGTGTTCTCAGAGGAGGGGTGTCAAGAATTACCTCCTCATCGCGCGTATGACTGCTCAATAAAATTGCTTCCTGATGCCTTATCTCGTAGTTTCCCAGGGGCCGGAAAGACGGATGACCCGGTTCCTATCCTTCAGGAGGGAGTGGTAGTGTCGGCTGTATGCTCTGAGCTTGAGGAGGAGGTATTGGAGGCTCAGGGGGACGCTCCTGTAGGACCTCCAGGGAAACTGTTTGTTCCTAATCAGTTAAGACAAAGAGTTATCGAGGCACATCATAATTCTGCTTTAGCAGGACATCCAGGGAGTAAGGCAACTGTGGATCTCCTTTCTCGCCGGTTTTGGTGGCCTGGCTTAAATAAAGAGGTGGTGACTTTTGTGGCGTCCTGTGGAGTTTGTGCTCGCTCTAAGACCCCACATACCCGTCCGTCTGGGGTTCCTGAGGAGGAACGATTCTCGTCGTCACTTGCTTCAGTTTGGAGAGGAGTGCTGAAGGGTTTGAGTACTATGGGGAACCGTTTCAGGCGGAGGGCTGATAGGAGGAGAGTGTCTGGTCCGGACCTAAGTGTGAACGATCTGGTATGGTTGTCTACCAAGAATTTAAAACTCAAGGTTCCCTCCTGGAAACTGGGTCCCAGGTTCATCGGTCCTTACAGGATCAGTTCTATAGTTAATCCTGTGGCATTTCGTCTGGACCTCCCTCCTATGTTTAAAATCCACAATGTGTTCCACAAATCGTTGCTTAAAAGGTACGTGGCGTCAGTTATACCGTCGCCTCTGCCTCCTCCTCCGGTGGTGGTCAATGGTAGCTTGGAGTTTCAGGTGTTGAAGATCATTGACTCACGTCTGAATCGTCGGTCCCTTCAGTACCTGGTTCATTGGAAGGGGTATGGTCCTGAGGAGAGGACGTGGGTCCCTGCGTCGGAGGTTAACGCAGATCGATTGGTTCGGACCTTCCACACAACTAACCCGGGCAGACCTGGCCCTGAGGGTCCGGAGGCCCCTCGTAGAAGGGGGGGTACTGTCATGGGTGCATCGCCACGAGGATCGTCGCGATTGCACATTCTGACTTCTCGCAGCTGAGTTGCTGTTACTTTGTGTTTGGTAGTGAGGGAGTTAATTTTACCTAGCTCTTTGCTAAGACTAGGTCCAGCCTCGCCCGGCTGCTTTTTATTATGTACTAATTAGCTTCCTTTATATTCCTGCCAGTCTGTGTGTTAGATGCCGGTGAAAGCATTCATACAGACTGCAGATAGGATCGGTTCTGAGAAGACTTAAGCTAAGAGCTCCTTTGTTGTTTCTCCTCTCCTTGCTTATAGTTTATCTCCTAGACCTTTGGTGTTCCCTCTGTGTTTAAATGTTGTATGCAAGACAGTATTTACTTTATCCCCTGTCTGTCGCGTTTGTCTTTACTGTTTGTTAACCTTTACCTGTCCATTCCCTATGGTGGTAATCAGGGTCCTTCTAAGGACTAGATTACAGTGGTCAGGGATTTATAGGAGACAGGGTTTACGCTGGCGGCCTGGACCTCTGTACCATTAACAGTACCTCCAGGTAGAGGGACCCCAGTTTAGGGTCAGCATAGACCCCGGTCCACCTCTAGCCAGAGACAGCGTGAAAAGGATTCAGTATTGACCCACAGGATATTATGTCAGGTAATACTATGCTATATATACATGTTAATGTTACCTATTTATATGTTATATAGAATGTTGTCCCACTTGATAGATTACTGACATTATTTATATATATATCTGCTAGACAGCGTGACAGGTGCGGTCTCAAATGTCCCGTGCCTCCACAACCCAGTCTGCTACTCTGGAATCAGCGGAAGACACTGGCATGGGTACTGGTACCCACGGATGCTAAATGTAGTTCAGGAGGAATGGGGTCTGTCCGGTGGAGTCAGCCACAGCATTATTTAGAGCGAACTCAGCCCACGGTAGCAAGGATGCCCAGTCATCCTGCCTGGCAGAGACAAAATGTTGCAAGTATGTGACCAAGGTCTGGTTGGCCCTCTCTACGAACTCATTCATCTCGGGATGATATGCCGAGGAGAGATTTAACTCAATGCTGAGTAGACAACACAGCTCTCTCCAGAACCCAGACGCAAAGTGGGGACCTCGATCACTGACGATTTTGTCTGGCATTCTGTGTAAATGGAAAATATGCCTAATAAATAATGCTGCCAAGGCCCGTGCAGACAGTAACCATGGTAAGGGCACCAAGTGCACCATTTTGGAGAAGTGGTCGGTTATCACCCAGATGATGGTGCAGCCCCGAGACTTGGGTAAGCACACCGCAAAATCCATCCCGACCATCTCCCAAGGCCTGTCTGCCACCGGTAAAGGGAAAAGTAGCCCAGCTGGCTGTTGTCGAGGGGACTTATTCTTGGCGCAGGAGACGCACGCCTGAACGTATTCCCTGATGTCACGGACTATATGTGGCCACCAGTATGTCCTCGCCAGCAACTCAGATGTCCTTTTTGCCCCAAAATGTCCACCCACCCTGGACGAATGTGCCCAAGAGAGTACCTCTGGTCGCAAATTGGTGGGCACAAAAGTCTTGCCCAGAAGCACAGACTCAAACGAAAACGGGGGCACAGTTCTTAGGCTCTCTGTGGGGACAATCAACCGAGGCTCCTCCTCCACCTCCTCAGAGGACACCACAGAGCGAGAAAGAGCATCGACCCGAATGTTCTCACCGGAGAGGAAATGAAGGGTGAAATGGAACCGGGAGAAGAACAGGGACCATCTGGCCTGACGAGAACTTAGCCGCTGGGCGGTCTGTAAATAAACCAAATTTTTGTGGTCAGTGAAAACTTGAAAGGGAAAGCGAGCCTCCTCCAGGAGATGTCTCCACTCGGAAAAGGCCAACTTCATGGCTAGCAACTCCCTATCCCCAATGGAATAATTCCTCTCCGCTGGTGTGAAGGTCTTGGAAAAAAAGAAACAAGGATGTTTCCGACCTTGAGCATCCTTTTGAAAAAGGACTGCTCCAGCACCAACGGACGAGGCATCAACCTCCAATATAAAAGGCTTATCAACCTCGGGGCGATGTAAGATGGGAGCGCTAGCAAAATGGGACTTAATTGAAGTAAAGGCCTTGGAGACCTCCTCTGACCACAATTTGGGATTGGCTCCCTTCTTGGTGAGGGCTACCAAGGGAGCTACCAAAGTGGAGAAGTGGGGAATGAATTGGCGATAGTAATTAATGAACCCCATAAAGCGCTGCACCGCTTTAAGAGAATGGGGTTCTTGCCAATCCATCACAGCCTGTAGTTTGGCAGGATCCATAGCCAATCCCTGGGTGGAGATGATATAGCCCAGGAAAGGTAAAGACTCCTGCTCAAACATGCACTTCTCCAACTTTGCATAGAGGGAGTTCGCCCTAACAGGTCGAAGACTTTGCAGACATCCCTCCGGTGAGAGTCAATATCTGGAGAAAAGATGAGAATATCATCCAGATAGACTACTACAGAGGTGGAAAGAATATCCCGGAAGATGTAATTGACAAAGACTTGGAAAACGGCTGGGGCATTACAGAGCCCGAAGGGCATCACGAGCCCGAAGGCATCACCAGTATTCATAATGCCCATCCCTGGTATTAAAAACCGTCTTCCATTCATCCCCCTCACGGATGTGAATCAGGTTATAAGTACCACGCAGATCTAAGTTAGTAAATACCCTTGCTCCCCGGAGCCTATCAAAGAGTTCAGAAATCAGGGGCAACGGGTACTTATTCTTAATGGTGATGACGTTAAGACCTCTGTAATCTATACACGGACGTAATTCTCCACTCCACAGCCTTTTTAGAGAACATGTCTGCATATGACTGATAGCACTTGGGAAGAGGAGAAAGATCTGCGGGTATCTCTGTAGTGGTAACCTGAATGCACTCCCTGACACATCTGTCCTTACATGACTCACTCCAACCCAGTATCCTACCGGAGGTCCACTCAATATGAGGGGAGTGGGAACGGAGCTAGGGTACTCCCAGTAGGATTTCGTCTATTCCCTCGGGAAGGACGAGAAGGGAAATAATTTCCTGATGGGAAGGGGGTACACACAAAGTAAGAGGGACAGTCTGATGTGTAATTTGCGAGGGCAATGTCAACCCATTCACTACCCGGACAGTCACTGTTTTCTCGAGCGCTACCAGATGTATTGCGTGGCAACGAGCAAAGGTAGATGACATGAAATTCCACTCTGCTCCTGAGTCCACACAAAGCTCGACTGTAAGTGTGGAAGAGTCTACAGTGACTGTCCCTTTAAATGTCATCTTGGAGGAAAGTGCCGCTGTCTCTAGTGAACCTCCTTCCAGGGCCACTAGACGCGATCGCTTCCCCGATAACTGTGGACATTTGTTAGCATAGTGTCCTGTCTGCTGACAAAGGTTACAGACCACGGATACTCAGACGGCCCGAGACTTAGGTCCTGCACGAGGAACCTCTGTGGCCTTTTGGGGTTCGGACGCCAGATCGGGGGATTCGAGAGGTTTGGCAAAGGTGGGAGCCAACCGAATCCTCTGCCTACACTGGGCCCGCTCAAACCTCGGCTAGTGGAAACGGAGGTCGATGCGGGTAGATATGGAGATAAGCTTCTCCAGTATGGCGGGAATCTCCCTGGTAGCCAAAGCGTCTTTAACATGGTCAGCCAGTCCTCGCCAGTAGACTGGAATGAGAACTTTATCCGACCAGTCTAGCTCTGAGGCCAGAGTCCGAAACTAGACGAAAATCTGACTGACCAAAGACGAACCCTGTGCCAATGCCAGCAGTTGAGCGCCGTATGGTGGGTGACCTGAGGTCCTAAAAAGACCTTTTTAAGAGATTCCAGGAAACGAGGAGCACTCTGCACCACACGATCGTCGCGCTCCCACAGCGGCGTTGACCACTCCAATGCTCTGCCCAAGAGTAGAGACAGTACAAAACCCACTTGTGCCCGATCCGTGGGGAAACGTGCAGCCAGAAGCTCGAGCTGTATAGAGCACTGACTCACGAATCCCCGACATTGCTTGCTGTCACCGGCAAACTTGTCAGGAAGCGGGAGGTGGGATAATGTAGGGGCAGAGGTGGCAGAGGACAAACTGGCTGCAGCCACGCTAGCAGCCTGAACAGCGACTGCGGTAACATCCACAGCTGAGGTTGTGCGCTCAAGAGCCGCCAACCTACTCTCCAGCTGCTGGATGTACTGCGGTAGACGCTGGTCATCCGCCATTTTACTAGTCAGACCCTGGCGCTACTATTATGTTAGGGGCCTGCGGAATGCACCTAATAGATATTAAGGAGAGGTGCGTTCGCAGCCCGGGGTCCACCGTGCAGGCAGAGCCTGCTGCTAGTAAGATGGCGTAAATAGGCAGTGTGAATGAACTCTGTTATCCTGCAGAGTCGCAGATGTAAATGCCGTAGCACTATATGGCGATATAAGTGGACTCTGTTAATTCACAGAGCGCTGTAACAAAGACTGTGTCCTGTTAGACTCCCAGGGAACACAGATGACTGCTAAGCGGATTGCAGTCTGTGGTCATGCAATCAGAACCCAAGCAATAATCTCCTCACCGGAGTAGCCGGTATTCTAATGGCGTTTTCAGCCGAGCCCTGAACACGTGTATACAATCTCCTCACCGGAGGTGCCGGTATTCTAGGGGCTTATTTCAGCCAGACCTAACCACATGCATACATGACCACACTGGCGCAAGCACATAACAGATTTGATACTAGCGCACAGCCGTGCAGTAAGGACAGCCTTTTATAGCAGCCACAAAAAAAAAGACCTTCCAGGAAGGACCAATGGGAAGCTGCTTCAGAACATCAACAGCCACAGGACCTTCCTGAAGGATCAATAGTAGTGGCAGCTGTATCTGAGCATGTGACCCCTGATCTCCAATGGGAGATCTTGCCCTGGGAATGCTCAGATGAAGAAACAAAGGACTTAGTCCCAAATCTGCCTGCTCCAACACTGTTTGCAGCAGCAAGTCTCTGCACAGTACTGGGCCAGGCAAGACGCTGGGACCGACGTGTCTGCTGAGCAGGAACCACTGCGGCTGGAGATGGATGGGGGACTGCAGGGGGAACAGCTCGAGATTCCCCCTGTGCAGGAGTGGGAACTCGAACCCTAACACACACAACCCACCCTTTGGTGATCTTCCAGTTTCTCTCACAGCACTCAAAATCATTATCCCAGATCTGGGTACCTCAGGGTGGATCCATAATGGAATAGTTCATATTTCAACTCTTAAAAAAAAGATTCCTTCAAAAATTTGATAAATGAGTTTAAAATTACAAATAGAGAAACATTTAAAATTGTTAAAATTTGGTCTACAAAAAAAAGAAAGGAAAAAAAACATTGAATCTATAATAAAGATTTTAGCTTCTACATAACTGTCATTATGCTAAATTGGGGAAGAAATCTGCATAAATCCTGTTGATCAATAGTCAACATTTACAAAAATGTCTTACTTCTCTTCTTCACCTTTTCTATGCACTTCTCTTCAGAACATGCATTATAAGCTTGTCATGACTCATTTTTGGAGTCATGACAGCTCTGGTTCTGCTTTAATTCAAATGTAGTTTTTACTTTTGGCCAGCAAGGGTTAATGTCAGTTTCCTTGCTGGCAGCTGCTGTGTTGCTGGTTAGTTGATGTGGGTGGTGACCACTCCCACCATCCTTTAAATAGTCACCTGCTGCATCAGCTAACTGTTGGTGATAGAGTTATTCTATGTAGACCAGCCCAGAAGTTTGCATCTCTCTGGTGTCAGTGCTGTGTCTGCTACTTCTGTGGAGTTTGGGGTCCTGTTTCCGTATCCTCTGCTGTGTGGAACTTGGCAGAGGAGCTTGGAGCAAAGTTACTTGTTTTCTTACGTTGTCTGTCTCATGTTTGTCATTATCCCCTGTGTTTTTACCATCTGCAGTGGTGAGGCTAGCATCCTTGCCAGCCAGTGCACTAGCCAAGGTAGTGTGAGGTGACAGCTAGGGACTAGGCATGTGACATTGGCGGGGGGGAAGGACCCGCATAGGGCATTAGAGGAGCTTAGGGATAGGCACAGGTTCTAGCTAGGAGGTGCCCCATTCACTGCTCCTACTGTTAGGGCCTTCCTCTCCATTTTTCCATCCCGTTGTGTGTGTTGTACTGTCCACCGGACTTTCCCAGCCCACGCGTGACAAAGCTCTTATCCACGTGGTATGTAACACCTTACAAATTAGACATATTTTCTTCTTCTCAATCTGACAAATGTTGGAAAAACTGCAATAAAATTGTCACAAGTTCACATATTTTCTGGGAATGCCCTAAAACTAATCGATTTTTCGGAAAGATGCTTCAACCTTAATATTATATTTGTCATATTTTGTCTCCCATCTTCATTTTTCTTCTTTTTTTTAACATTAAAATACCAATAAAATTCATAACACTAAAGTACATTTTATATAGGATTTATCTGGCTGCAATAATGTAACTTCAATCAGCATGAATTAGATGACAGGTTTCCTTTAAACATGGATTTTCACTATGAGCAGTCAGTCCAGAAAATAGTTGAAAATTTCTTAACAGCAGGTAGAAAAAGTACGTATTATGGCAAGAAAAGTCACAGACGTGACAGATTTGTTGCTTTATAGAAGGACAATGACAAGATAAATTTCCACTTTTGACTCATTCTGATCCGATTAAGTGTACAGAATGCTATCGGCTAATTTTACAATTTGTTCCTATTCTAAATTTGTAATATAACTTTCAACTTTTGTACTAGAAAGGTAAAGCTTTAGGCGATGCAGTTCTTTGAGAATACATCAGTTATACTAAACCCAAATGTCCTATCTACCCGCAAGGTTACAAGATTCCTTGCCTGGCATACCAAAAGTAAGACTTACACAATAAATATAACTAATTATATAACTGAATTTACAATATTTCAATAGGGCTGTATAAATGTTAAATGTATTTGCAATTTATGATAAATGTATTTTCAGGACTCCTTTTCTAGGAAAAATAATGTCAGCAAAGACCTCTGTGCAGAATACAAAAAAATCGCTGCTAATAGAGGTTGAAATTGTAAAATTAAAGTTTCGTATGGATAGTTTTCTTTCTCTAAATAGATTCGTATTATATATATATTTTTACAGTGCCTCAAATTGCATTCTTCCATTTATGGAGCTACAGAATGGAAGAGGTATTCCTACCAAATTGAGAACCAATGAATTTTCAGTATCTTATTAAATAGTACCCTTAGTGGTGGCTGCAGGCAGCACAAATGTCATCATTTATTCTCTAATTTATTATTTTGATTGCTTACACCGCAACACATATTGCTGTGTACATTCCTGCCAGGTGTTTTCCCATAACATTTGTCTGTAATATTGTGATCTTATGTTGTCTCTATACTAATGTAATCTGTGGAATTAATTTTAGATGTATTAACTATTAACTTATTCACGACATTGAACCTACTGGTGCATCCGATGTCAGGTCCCTGTCTTTGATCTAGGCCCAGGAGCTGAACCCACATAATTGCTGGCAGATGATAGCTGCGTACATGAGCCATCATCTGCATCTAACAGCAGTGGGTGGAGCTGCTAACCTGTTAAATTTGACTATCAATTTCTGACAGTGGCTGAACATGTGGTCCGAGGGCGCGCGGTTCAACACACCGCTCCAACTACCCCTCTTTGGGCTTCCAATGGCATGATGTTGAAATTCAGCCGGTGGCTGCAGTTCATAGAAGACTATGATTATGGTGAAATAATGGTACTCCTGTATATAGTACAGTCATGGCCAAAAGTTTTGAGAATGACGCAAATATTATATTTTCACATGATCTGCTGCCCTCTGGTTTTTATGTGTGTTTGACAGATGTTTTTATCACAGACAGAAATATAATAATTGCAAACATATGAGTAACAAAAGCTTATATTGACAGTTAGAATGAGTTAATGCAGCAAGTCAATATTTGCAGTGTTGACCCTTCTTCTTCAGGACCTCTGCAATTCTCCCTGGCATGCTCTCAATCAACTTCTGGACCAAATCCTGACTGATAGCAATCCATTCTTGCACAATCAATGCTTTCATTTTGTCAGAATTTTTAGGTTTTTGTTTGTCCACCCGTCTCTTGATGATTGACCACAAGTTCTCAATGGGATTACGATCTGGGGAGTTTCCAGGCCATGGACCCAAAATCTCTATGTTTTGTTCCCTGAGCCATTTAGTTATCACCTTTGCTTTATGGCAAGGTGCTCCATCATGCTGGAAAAGGCATTGTTGATCGCCAAACTGCTCTTGGAGGGTTGGGAGAAGTTGCTCTTGGAGGACATTCTGGTACCATTCTTTATTCATGGCTGTGTTTTTAGGCAAGACTGTGAGAGAGCCGATTCCCTTGGCTGAGAAGCAACCCACACATGAATGGTTTCAGGATGCTTAAAAGTTGGCATGAGACAAGACTGGTGTAGCGCTCACCTTGTCTTCTCTGAATGAGGCATTTTCCTGATGTCCCAAACAATCGAAAAGGGGATTCATCAGAGAAAATAACTTTACCCCAGTCCTCAGCAGTCCACTGCCTGTACCTTTTGCAGAATATTAGTCTGTCCATGATGTTTTTTCTGGAGAGAAGTGGCTTCTTTGCTGCCCTCCTTGAGACCAGGCCTTGCTCCAAGAGTCTCCGCCTCACAGTGCATGCAGATGCACTCACACCTGCCTGCTGCCATTCCTGAGCAAGCTCTGCACTGCTGGTAGCCCGATCCCACAGCTGTAACACTTTTAAGAGACGGTCCTGGCGCTTGCTGGTCTTTCTTGGGCGCCCTGAAGCCTTTTTGGCAACAATGGAACCTCTCTCCTTGAAGTTCTTGATGATGCAATAGATTGTTGACTGAGGTGCAATCTTTCTAGCTGTGATACTCTTCCCTGTTAGACCATTTTTGTGCATTGCAATGATGACTGCACATGTTTCTTTAGAGATAACCATGGTTAACAGAAGAGAAACAATGATGCCAAGCACCAGCCTCCTTTTAAAGTGTCCAGTGGTGTCATTCTTACTTAATCATGACAGATTGATCTCCAGCCATGTCCTCATCAACACCCACACCTGTGTTAATGGAGCAATCACTGAAAAGAGGTTAGCTGGTCCTTTTAAGGCAGGGCTGCAATGATGTTGAAATGTGTTTTGGGGATAAAGTTCATTTTCTAGCCAAATATTGACTTTGCAAGTAATTGCTGTTAAGCTGATCACTCTTTATAACATTCTGGAGTATATGCAAATTGCCATTAGAAAAAGTGAAGCAGTAGACTTTGTAAAAATTAATATTTGTGTCATTCTCAAAACTTTTGGCCATGACTGTACAAGCAATCGGACAATCACATGTTCAAGTCTCTTAAAGAGACTAAAAAATACAGAAAAAGTAAAACAAAAATGTTTAAAAAATCAAATTATTATTTTTTCCCCCATTAACCCCTTAATGTCCACTGACGTGCAGAGTCCGTCATGGCAAGGTGCCAGTTCCGGCACCAGGACGGACTCTGCACGTCATGGCTTTGATCTACCACTGCGTGTAAACACGCAGTGGTAGATCAGTGCCGACAGCTGTCACAGACAGCTGACAGGCACGGCAAGCGGTGCGGGGACCTTTGCCGTCGGTCCCCGCACCCACAGCGCTGTGATTGGTCAGTCAATCTGACTGACCAAACACAGCAGCGATCGTGCAAGAGAAGCTGAAATTTCAGCTTCCCCAGCGCGATCAGTGCAGGAGCCGGCGCTGCAGTGGCCAGGCTTCCTGCACTGACAGCCAGGAGCGGAGCCCCCACCGCCCCTGGCTGTTAACCCCCTGACTGCTGCGATCCAGCGCGATCGCAGAGCTCAGGGGGGAGGCAGAGGGTCGGGAGCTCCCTCTGCCTCAGATCAGCGCCACCGCAATGTATTTGCAGGGCCTGATCTCTGCCTTGATGACCCGGGGGTTGTCATGACAACCTCCGGGTCATCTAGCTACGGGAAGCTGCTGTGATCATGTCACAGCAGCTTTCCCCATAGGTACAATGCATTGCAATGCCAGAGCATTGCAATGCATTGTAACTGCAATAAAAAGTAAAAAAAAGTGAAAGTCCCATAAAGGGACAAGTTAAAAAAAATCATTTTTTTAAAAAAATTGTAAAAAAAATATTAAAAAATAATTTAAAAAAATCCCCTAAAAAATACACATTTTTATGTAATAAAAAAAATAAAAAACAAAAAACATACACATGTTAGGTATCGCCACGTCCGTAAAAATCCCATCTATAAAAGCATAACCCTAGTTAACCCCTTCAGTGAAAGCCGTAAAAAAAAACACAAAAAAGTAGTAAATTATACTTTTTCCAAGCGGTATCATTATACCGCTTGGAAAAAGTGCAATAACACGCGATCAAAAAGTCAGATATAAATAATCATGGTACCGCTGAAAACGTCATCTTGTCCCACAAAAAACAAGCTGCTATACAGCATCATCAGCGAAAAAATAAAAAAGTTATAGCTCGCGGAATAAACTGATGCAAAAATAATTATTTTTTCTATAAAATTTTTTATTGTGTAAAAAACGCCAAAACATAAAAAAAATATATAAATGAGGAATCGCCGTAACCGTAGTGACCCGAAGAATAAAGCTGCTTTATCAATTTTACCACACACGGAACGGAGGAAAAAAAAAAAAAAAAAAAACAATTCCTGAATTGCTGGTTTTTGTTCATTCTGATTCCACAAAAATCGGAATAGGAAACGATCAAAAAACGTTATGTGCCTGAATATGGTACCAATAAAAACGTCAGCTCGTCCCGCAAAAAATAAGCCCATAGATAACTCTGTCGGCCGAAATATGGAAAAATTATAGCTCTCAAAATACGGCGATGCAAAAATTTCTTACAAAAAATTATTCCAAAAAAAAGCATCTTTTAGTGTGTGACAGAAGCTAAACATGAAAAAAGAGTATAAATCTGGTATCGCTGTAATCGCATCGATCCGAGGAATAAAGTCGCCTAATCACTAATACCGCACGAGGAACGGCGCAAAAAAGAAAACCAATTCTTCACCTTTTGTGGATTTGTTCATTGTGCCTCCCAAAGATCGCAGTAAGGCGATCACAGTGGTTCCCCCCCACATATGGGGTATCAGCGTACTCAGGACAAAATGCACAATAGCTTTTGGGGTCCTATTTCTCCTGTTACCCTTAGAAAAATAAAAATTTGGGGCAAAAAGATTATTTTTGTGGAAAAAAATATGACATTTTTATTTTCACGGCTCTACGTTATAAACTTCTGTGAAGCACTTGGGGGTTCAAAGTGCTCACCACACATCTAGATAAGTTCCTTGGGGGGTCTAGTTTCCAAAATGGAGTCACTTGTGGGGGGTTTCTACTGTTTAGGCACATCAGGGGCTTTCCAAACGTGACATGACACCCGCAGACCATTCCATCAAAATCTGCATTTAAAAACGGTGCTCCTTCCCTTCCGAGCTCTGCCATGCGTCAAAATAGTGGTTCCCCCCCACATATGGGATATCAGCGTACTCAGGACAAATTGCACAATAGCTTTTGGGGTCATATTTCTCCTGTTACCCTTATAAAAATAAAAATTTGGGGCAAAAAGATTATTTTTGTGGAAAAAAATATGATATTTTTATTTTCACGGCTCTACGTTATAAACTTCTGTGAAGCACTTGGGGTTCAAAGTGCTCACCACTAGTGTTGAGCATTCCGATACCACAAGTATCGGGTATCGGCCGATATTCGCTGTATCGGAATTCCGATACTTAATTCCGATATTTTTCCTATATCGTATACCGGAATCGGAAGTTCCCATAATTCTTTGAGAGGCAATGTGATTTTAGTCAGCCAATGAGGAATCTTATGAAGTGTGGGCACATCCTGTAATGCTGCGGTCATCTTAACTAATGGCATGGCTGTGATTGGCTGCTGAAATGATGTCAGAATGCACTATAAAAGGCGCCGCCTCCATTTTAGCGTCACTGTGCTGTGAACTCAGTTAGGGACAGAACGCTGCTGTGCTGACTCTGAGGGACAGTTAGACATAGCGATTTTGTGTACTCTACTGTGCTTTAGGCAGGCTAGTTTACCAACCACTGTGTAAAGCTTCCTTTTGCCAGTGTTGTTTTAACAGCTCTGTGCAAGGTGTGTGTGAGAGTGCAGGTGACGCTGCAGTTTGCTCTGCATCCACCGCTGTTTGTAGGCATCTGCACGTGTCACTCACAGACTCTTTTTTTTTATTTGATGTTGTGGAATTGGTGCAGCTCCATTATATTTTAAAAAAAATCTAATCTATTAGTGTGACGCGCTTCCATCCGTATACAATACATTGGTTGCAAACACTATAGAAGTAGACAAAGGAGTAGCCTTTCACAGATTGTGGACAGTTGTGTTTCAGTGTTCACTGTAGTCTGTGAGCTTTTCATTTTTTGAGTGCAGATTACGCTCCAGTTAGTTCTTCAACCACTGCTGGTTGTAGTCTGCTGAGCGTGTGTCACTGCCTCATCCTTCACATTTTTCTCTAATTGGTGCTGCTCCATTATATTTGAAAAAAATCTAATCTATTAGTGTGACGCGCTTCCATCCGTATACAATACATTGGTTGCAAACACTATAGAAGTAGACAAAGGGGCCTTTCACAGCTACTGAACAGTTGTGTTTCAGTGTTCACTAGAGTTGAGCGATACTTTCCGATATCCTAAAGTATCGGAATCGGAATGGTATCGCCGATATCACTAAAATATCGGCGATACCCGATACCGATACCGGAAGTCCCATGTAAGTCTATGGGAACAAAATATCGCAACTAAAAAAAACCCATTCTTTCCTTGTAAACACTAAATATACACACATAGAATACATATATATATATATACATGTCATTGTGACATATATATATACATATATGTATAGTTTATACACTTCTACATAGTAAAATATCCTCTCATTCAATTGCCGGGTAAAGCCGGCTTCAGTGAAAAGACAGAAGCACCCGACATGAAATGACACTTGGTGTACATAGGGTTAACCATGTCTTTTCATGTCGTTTGCTATCTGATTTGCACAAACAATTAAATCAGACTATGTGTGCAAAATTTCACACCTGTAGGGGTTAATTAAAGGTGTAAATTCGTTGTAAAAAAAAACGGACTTTTTTTGCTACGAATTTACACCTTTAATTAACCCCTACAGGTGTGAAATTTTGCACACATAGTCTGATTTAATTGTTTGTGCAAATTAGGCTGGAGTCACACACAACCACAAAAAATCGGTCCGTTTTAGACGGTCGACAATCGGATCAAAATAAAAACATCACACATCCTTCTGGCATCCGATTTTCCTTCAAAGATGCGATTTAATCGCATGTGTGTGTACCTTGTAACATCCGATTTTCATCCGACTTGCGAGATTTCTCGCAGGCTTGCAAAACTGACATATAATGGATCCAAAAGAATAGTATTTAAATGCCAAAAGAAAGAATAGATATATACACATATATATATATATATATATATATATATATATATATATATATATATATATATATATATATATGTCATTGTGACATATATATATATACATATATTTATAGTTCTTACACTTCTACATACTGTTATAGCCGCTAATTCAATTGCCGGCTTCAGTGAAATCACAGAAGCCGACATGAAATGATACATTGTTTCCACACATTTAACCATGTAATTTCATGTATTTTTATATATGTTTGAAACATACAATTACATGAGTATATGTGTGCTAAATTTCAGACATGTAGGGGTTAATTAAAGGTGTAAATTCGTAAAAAAAAAATGCGTGGGCTCCCGCTGTATTTTCTCCACCAGACAGACAAAGCAAGCGAGTGGGGGCAGATAATAATAGCCTAGGGAGGGTACATTTTTTTTGTGCCCCCCCCTGGCTACTAACATCTGCCCCCAGACACCCCAGAAAGGGCAAATCTATAATTAGATTCGCCCTTTCTGGCACTTTGCCCGTCTATTCCCATTGCCCTGTAGCGGTGGCGAATGGGTTAATAAGGGGTTAAAATGACCTTGCAATTGAAAGGTCACTTTAAGCCAGGTTAATAATTGATAGCTGTCAATTAGGCAACTATCAATTATTAATCCTATTGTATGAAAGAAAAATCAAACACACACACTTTAATAAAAAATAAGTTTAATGAAATAATCACACAGTTTTTGACCATATTTTATTTTCCTGCTAAAACCATTTCCTGTAATAAAAATAAAATAAAAAAGCAAAATTATACTTACCAATCCGATGTACAGTCAGGTCCCACGGTGTAATCCATCAGAAAGGGTTAACAGGTTACAGGTCGCAGAGAGCTAATAATGCTGTCTCAGACCTGTATTCCCCTGAATGAATAAGTTCCTCTCCCAGTGAAAGTAGAGGAATAGATTCATGAATGGAGCTTAATTGATTTATTGGCAATTTAACTTTAGTGACCTGACCTAAGGTGAAAGTGGACACAATCAATTAAGCTTCATTCATGAAACACATCCTCTCCTGTCGCCAGGAGAGGAACTTATTCATTCAGGAGCTTTGAGCTGAGCATGCAGGATTACTTGCACTGCTTGGCTCAAAGCTAGTTAACCCTTTGTGAAGGATTACAGCTGGGACGTGACAGATCAGCGGAATAGGTAAGAATAATGTTGTTTTATTTCTTTTTCTTTATTTTAGGAGATCAATGGCTTCGCACGGATTTAGTGTAAAATAAAATATGGTCAAAAAAATGTGTTTTTATTTCATTAAAATTATTTATTCTTAAAGTGTGTGTGTGTTTTTATTTACTTCAATAGGATTAATAATTGATAGTTGTCTAATTGACAGCTCTCAATTATTAACCTACCTTAAAGGTCACCTTTCAATTGCAAGGTGACAGTAAGGTGAGATTAACCCATTCGCCACCGCTACAGGGCAATGGGAATAGACGGGCAAAGTGCCAGAAAGGGCGAATCTAATTATAGATTTGCCCTTTCTGGGGTGTCTGGGGGCAGATGTTAGTAGCCAGGGGGGGCACAAAAAAATGCACCCTCCCTGGGCTATTATTATCTGCCCCACTCGCTTTGCTTTGTCTGTCTGGTGGAGAAAATACAGCGGGAGCCCACGCATTTTTTTTCAACGAAATTACACCTTTAATTAACCCCTACATGTCTGAAATTTTGCACAAATACACTCATGTAATTGTATGTTTCAAACATATATAAAAATACATGAAATTACATGGTTAAATGTGTGGAAACAATGTATCATTTCATGTCGGCTTCTGTGATTTCACAAAACCCGGCAATTGAATTAGCGGCTATTACAGTATGTAGAAGTCTAGGAACTATAAATATATGTATATGTATATATATACATGTCACAATGACATGTATATATATATGTATGTGTTCTATGTGTATATATCTATTCTTTCTAGTCTTTATTAAAGCTGTCAGTGTGATTTTACAGTATAGGCGGGGATGAATTGCCGGCTTTTCTAAAGGACACCGATGCGATTTCATCGCAAGTCACACAGTGTGGTCCGTTTGTAATCAGATTTTTCATCGCTCCCATAGACTTGCATTGGCGATTGTCGACCGACAATCGGTGACAGTGGCAGCATGCTGCGATTGTACACGGACGTTTAAAACGGACCACAAAAAATCTGATACTGGGAGCTGCTCCATAGATTAACATAGGTCCGACTGCAATGCGATATTTCATCGCATTGCAGTCGTCCGATTTTGTCGCCAGTGTGACTCCGGCCTTAGATAGCAAAGGACATGAAAAGACATGGTTAACCCTATGTACACCAAGTGTCATTTCATGTCACCCGACATGAAATGACACTTGGTGTACATAGGGTTAACCATGTCTTTTCATGTCCTTTGCTATCTAATTTGCACAAACAATTAAATCAGACTATGTGTGCAAAATTTCACACCTGTAGGGGTTAATTAAAGGTGTAAATTCGTTGTAAAAAAAACGGACTTTTTTGCTACGAATTACACCTTTAATTAACCCCTACATGTCTGAAATTTAGCACACATATACTCATGTAATTGTATGTTTCAAACATATATAAAAATACATGAAATTACATGGTTAAATGTGTGGAAACAATGTATCATTTCATGTCGGCTTCTGTGATTTCACTGAAGCCGGCAATTGAATTAGCGGCTATAACAGTATGTAGAAGTGTAAGAACTATAAATATATGTATATATATATATGTCACAATGACATATATATATATATAATATATATATATATATATATGTGTATATATCTATTCTTTCTTTTGGCATTTAAATACTATTCTTTTGGATCCATTATATGTCAGTTTTGCAAGCCTGCGAGAAAATCTCGCAAGTCGGATGAAAATCGGATGTTACAAGGTACACACACATGCGATTAAATCGCATCTTTGAAGGAAAATCGGATGCCAGAAGGATGTGTGATGTTTTTATTTTGATCCGATTGTCGACCGTCTAAAACGGACCGATTTTTTGTGGTTGTGTGTGACTCCAGCCTAATTTGCACAAACAATTAAATCAGACTATGTGTGCAAAATTTCACACCTGTAGGGGTTAATTAAAGGTGTAAATTCGTAGCAAAAAAAGTCCGTTTTTTTTACAACGAATTTACACCTTTAATTAACCCCTACAGGTGTGAAATTTTGCACACATAGTCTGATTTAATTGTTTGTGCAAATCAGATAGCAAACGACATGAAAAGACATGGTTAACCCTATGTACACCAAGTGTCATTTCATGTCGGGTTCTGCATTTTCACAAAAGCCGGCAATTGAATTAGCGGCTATTATACTATGTAGAAGTGTATGAACTACAAATAAAATATATATATATATATGTGTCACAAATTCAATGACATGTATATATATATATGAGGTGTAAAATTGCTGAAAAAAAATGCGTGGGCTCCCGCCCTATTTTCGCAACCAGACAGACAAAGCCAGTGAGTGGGGGCAGATAATAATAGCCCAGAGAGGGACCATTATTTTTGCCCCCCCCGGCTACTAACATCTGCCCCCAGACACCCCAGGAAAGACAAATCTATAATTAGATTCGCCCTTTCTGGCACTTTGCCCGTCTATTCCCATTGCCCTGTAGCGGTGGCGAATGGGTTAATATGGGGTTAAAGCCACCTTGCTATTGAAAGGTGACCTTAAGCCAGGTTAATAATTGAGAGCTGTCAATTAGACAACTATCAATTATTAATCCTATTGCATGAAATAAAAATAAAACACACACACTTTAATTAAAAATCATTTTAATGAAATAAAGACACATGTTTTTGACCATCTTTTATTTTACTGCAAAAACCATTTCCTGTAATAAAAATAAAATAAAAAAGCAAAATTATTCTTACCTATCCCATGCACAGTCAGGTCCCACGGTGTAATCCTTCAGAAAGGGTTAATGTTTACTGCAGGGACCGCAGCTAATGCTGCAGCCTCACAGTAAACCTCAAATGAATGAGTTCCTCTCCTGCCTGACAGGAGAGTAAAGGCTGGGTGTCACATAACGATACACCAGCGATCCCGACAACGATATGCACTTGTCAGGATCGCTGGTGTATCGCTACATGATCGCTGCTGAGCTGCCAAACAGGCAGCGATCTGGGACAGCGACACTGCGGGTAACATCGCTTAAGGCCCGTCTCACATAGCGATATCGCTACCGAGATCGCTGCTGAGTCACTAGTTTTGTGACGCAGCAGCGAGCTCACCAGCGATATCGCTGTGTGTGACATTCAGCGACGATCAGCCCCCCTGCCGGGTATCGCTGATCGTCGCTGAAATGTCAGGACCTTTGATCGCTGGTTTCCCGCTGACAGGCACACATCGCTGCGTGTGACAGGCGGGAGACCAGCGATCCGCTGGTAACCAAGGTACACAGCGGGTTTCCAGGCACCGCGCAGCGCTTGGAAACCCGCTGTGTACCTTGGATACCAGCTCCCTGCATCAGGGCGCTGGTATCCAAGGTACACAGCGGGTTTCTAGGCACAGCCCCGCGCCTGGAAACCCGCTGTGTACCTTGGTTACCAGCGGATCGCTGGTCTCCCGCCTGTCACACGCAGCGATGTGTGCCTGTCAGCGGGAAACCAGCGATCAAAGGTCCTGACATTTCAGCGACGATCAGCGATACCCGGCAGGGGGCTGATCGTCGCTGAATGTCACACACAGCGATATCGCTGGTGAGCTCGCTGCTGCGTCACAAAACTAGTGACTCAGCAGCGATCTCGGTAGCGATATCGCTATGTGAGACGGGCCCTTAAGTGGAAAGCTTAATTGATTGCTTTCCACTTTCACTTCAGGTCAGCCAGGGACACAATCAGTGACGTCAGAGGGAACTGATTAACAAAAATAGGGGTTCCCTTCGAAAAAAAAATGGCGTGGGGTCCCCCCTATTTTTGTTAACCAGCCAGATGAAGCAGACCGCTGAGGCCTGGATTTTCAGGCTGTTAAGGAGCCAAGATCCATGGACCTTGCCAGCCTGATAATACCAGGCCACAGCAGTCTGTATATCTTGGCTGATTAACAAAAATAGGGGATCCCCTCGAAAAAAATTGGCGTGGGGTCCCCCCTATTTTTGTTAACCAGCCAGATGAAGAAAACCGCTGAGGCCTGGATTTTCAGGCTGTTAAGGAGCCAAGATCCATGGACCTTGCCAGCCTGATAATACCAGGCCACAGCAGTCTGCATATCTTGGCTGATTAACAAAAATAGGGGATCCCCTCGAAAAAAATTGGCGTGGGGTCCCCCCTATTTTTGTTAACCAGCCAGATGAAGCAGACCGCTGAGGCCTGGATTTTCAGGCTGTTAAGGAGCCAAGATCCATGGACCTTGCCAGCCTGATAATACCAGGCCACAGCAGTCTGCATATCTTGGCTGATTAACAAAAATAGGGATCCCCTCGAAAAAAATTGGCGTGGGGTCCCCCCTATTTTTGTTAACCAGCCAGATGAAGCAGACCGCTGAGGCCTGGTTTTTCAGGCTGGTAAGGATCCAATATCCATGGACCTTGCAAGCCTGATAATACCAGGCCACAGCAGTCTGCTTAGCTTGGCTGGTTAACAAAAATAGGGGATCCCCTCGAAAAAAAAAACGGCGTGGGGATCCCCCCTATTTTTGTTAACCAGCCAAGTAAAATGCAGACTGCTGCGGCCTGGTATTAAAAGACTGTCAAGGCCCATGGATTTTGGCCCTCAACAGCCTGATAATACCAGGCTACAGCAGCCCCACATTTGGCGCATCAAAAGATGTGCCAATTGTGGCACTTTACCCGGCTCTTCCCACTTGCCCTGTAGCGGTGGCAAGCGGGTAATAAGGGGTTATTGTCACCGTTGATTGCACGGTGAGAATAAGCCAGGTAATAATGGAGAGGTGTCAATAAGACACCGATCCATTATTAATCCCAAAGTTATTAAATGTATAAAAAAAAGACACAGCAAGAAAAAAGTATTTTAATGAAATAAAAGAGACAACACAGTTTTCATTAATTTTATTACTCTCTCATTCCTGCGACGCCATCGATCTCCTGTAAAAAAAGAAAAAAAACAAACCAACAGTATACCACCTGTCCGACGCAGTCCATAACGACAGTCCCACGACGATCCAGCTCTGCTACATCGCAATGACAGGCAGAGCCTGTCATTGCAATGCAGCACAGCTGATTACCTGCTTCCCCGGCGTGACGTCATCGGACTGACTGCTTTACGGCCGCGATTACCCAGCAGTCACTGCAGTTATCGCGAGAAACTGCATGTGACCGCCGGGGAAAGAAGATGGCGGCCATGAAGCAGTGCAGGACGTGACCGCCGGAGATCTTCTGCCAGGTAAGTGCCGCTGACTCCTGACAGACCCGACCGACGGACACTGACAGTGACATCCCGATTCCGGTATCCGATAAGACGAAAATATCGGAACTCGGAATCGGAATTCCGATACAGCCAATATCGGCCGATACCCGATATTTGCAGTATCGGAATGCTCAACACTAGTGTTCACTGTAGTCTGTGAGCTTTTCATTTTTGAGTGCAGATTACGCTCCAGTTAGTTCTTCAACCACTGCTGGTTGTAGTCTGCTGAGCGTGTGTCACTGCCTCATCCTTCACATTTTTCTCTAATTGGTGCTGCTCCATTATATTTGAAAAAATCTAATCTATTAGTGTGACGCGCTTCCATCCGTATACAATACATTGGTTGCAAACACTATAGAAGTAGACAAAGGGGCCTTTCACAGCTACTGAACAGTTGTGTTTCAGTTTTCACTGTAGTCTGTGAGCTTTTCATTTTTTGAGTGCAGATTACGCTCCAGTTAGTTCTTCAACCACTGCTGGTTGTAGTCTGCTGAGCGTGTGTCACTGCCTCATCCTTCACATTTTCTCTAATTGGTGCTGCTCCATTATATTTGAAAAAAATCTAATCTATTAGTGTGACGCGCTTCCATCCGTATACAATACATTGGTTGCAAACACTATAGAAGTAGACAAAGGGGCCTTTCACAGCTACTGAACAGTTGTGTTTCAGTGTTCACTGTAGTCTGTGAGCTTTTCATTTTTTGAGTGCAGATTACGCTCCAGTTAGTTCTTCAACCACTGCTGGTTGTAGTCTGCTGAGCGTGTGTCACTGCCTCATCCTTCACATTTTTCTCTAATTGGTGCTGCTCCATTATATTTGAAAAAAATCTAATCTATTAGTGTGACGCGCTTCCATCCGTATACAATACATTGGTTGCAAACACTATAGAAGTAGACAAAGGGGCCTTTCACAGCTACTGAACAGTTGTGTTTCAGTGTTCACTGTAGTCTGTGAGCTTTTCATTTTTTGAGTGCAGATTACGCTCCAGTTAGTTCTTCAACCACTGCTGGTTGTAGTCTGCTGAGCGTGTGTCACTGCCTCATCCTTCACATTTTTCTCTAATTGGTGCTGCTCCATTATATTTGAAAAAAATCTAATCTATTAGTGTGACGCGCTTCCATCCGTATACAATACATTGGTTGCAAACACTATAGAAGTACACAAAGGGGCCTTTCACAGCTACTGAACAGTTGTCTGCAGTGTTCACTGCAGTCTCTGAGGAATAACCACACTTAGGCCTTATAACTTTTCTGACTTTCTTTATCAATCTACCAGATGAAGAAGGCAGGGAGTAAGGCACGTGGTCGTGGCCGTGGAGTTTCAGCAGGGAGAGGATGTGGGGATTCTGTGGCTGCTGCCGCACCCAGTGACACAGCATCCACCAGTTTTCCCCGTGAGCGTTCCTTTATGCGCACTTTTGTAGGAGCTCAGCGTACCCCCCTGCTGCGGGAAGAACAAATTGAAGCCGTTGTTGGTTGGATGGCAGCCAATGCATCGACTTCAATTCCTTCCACCTCCTCTCAGGACCACAGCACTGTTGAACAACCATCTGTCTCTTCACCGCCTGCCAAATTGCCCAGGCAGTCAGAGAGTTCTGAACTGGAGCCAGCTGAGTCTCTGCTTCTGTTCTCAGAATCTGTTGGCTTGCAAACAGGGGCCCAGCCAAGCAGCATTCTGGAATGTGAAGAAGAGGCAGTATACAGTGATGCCAACAGCTGTGTCTCTCTGAATGTGAAGAGGCGGGTGAGCCAGTGCCGATGGTCAGCACACCGCAGAACGCATCTGAGATGATGAGACTCAGGTGCCATTTTTCTGTTGAGCAAGGTGCTGGCCAGACCACCCAACAGCAGCAGGTGTTGGAAGAGGGTAGTGGAGAGATGAGGTCCAAGACCCAACATGGCGTGAGGAACAGGAAGGTGGTGGTAGCAGCTCTGAGGAAGAGAATTGCCCCAACGGTCCAAACAGTAGGGAGAGTAGGCTGCAGACTCGGTTGCCTGTAGCCTCCAGTTTTGGCACCCTTCGTAGCAGTTCTCTTCCAACAGCCAAACCGGGCGCTCCCAGACTTGCACTGCGTGGTCCTTTTTTGACACACTTGCAGATGATATTTGCTATGTCAAATGCAAGCTGTGTAATCAAAAAGTTAAAAGAGGTAAAAATATCAGTAACCTCAATACCACAAATATGTGGAAAAATGTACGGACAAAGCACGTGGTTGAGTTACAAAGACACACTGGAAATGTAGCCAACCTACAGCAGCACCTACATCTTCAGCTCGTGTTGGAGCCTCTTCCTCCAGCTCACACACAGCTGGTTCGGCTTCCTCACAGGATCGCCATGGAAGAACCTCTGTCACTGTTGTCCAGAGACCCAGTGTTATTCCACCCCAGCTGCAAGTTCCCTGTCATCCTCACACTCCCAGGCCACAAAACAGCCATTGGTAGCACAGGCATGGGATAAAAGACGGCCATACTCGGCAAACCATCCACGAGCACAGCTCTGAATGCTGGCATTGCAAAACTCCTGTCCCTTGAAATGCGTCATTCAGGCTGGTGGAGACTGACAGTTTCCGTGACTTAATGGCATTGGCAGTCCCACAATACAATGTGCCCAGCCGATTTTATTTCAGCAGGCAGCCGTCCCTGGTCTGCAAAAGCATAGTCGAGGGAAAAATTAAACATAGCGCTACTAAACGCCGTCAGTAGCAAGGTCCACCTGACCACCGATGCGTGGACCAGTACCCATGGCCAGGGACGATATCTTTCCCTCACTGCCCATTGGGTCAATGTTGTGGAGCCGGGTACAGATCTTGCGAGTGGCGCTGTACGTGTTCTGCCAACTCCAAGGATTGCAGGAATCAAGTCTGTCCACATTGACTCCTCCTCCTACTCCAGTTCCTCAGAATCATCGCTGCAGGAGCCGTCACGGTCTACCTCCACATGGACCCGTGAACGCTTACCTGATTGCGACCGATATGAGCACAGCCGTGGCCAAACGTCAACAGGCCGTCCTGAAATTAATTTACATGGGGAATCGAAGCCACACAGCGCAGGAGCTCTGGAATGCCATCAAGCAGGAGAGCGACGTGTGGTTTTTGCCAGCGAATCTCCAGCCAGGCTTGGTAGTGTGTGACAATGGCCGAAATCTGGTGGCAGCTCTGGGCCTGGCAACCTCACTCACATACCATGTCTGGCACATGTGCTCAACTTGTCGTGCAGAGTTTTTTGAGGGACTATCCGGATCTTGATGCACTGCTGCACAAGGTCCCCTAGAGTGCGCTCACTTGCGACGTTCCAGCATGGCCAGATCGCGCATTGCAGCTCTGCAACGCAGATTTCGCCTTCCTGAACATCGCATCCTATGTGACGTACCCACCAGGTGAATTCCACGTTACATATGTTGGAGCGGTTGTGTGAGCAGCAGCCAGCAGTAATGGAGTATCAGCTGCATCAGGCGCAATCAACTCGCAATTTGCGACTTCACACTTCACCACTACTGAGTGGGGCCTCTATGAAGGACATCTGCCACGTTTTGCGTGCGTTTGATGAGTCAACGCGGATGGCGAGTGCAGATGATGCACTAGTCAGCCTGACTGTCCCCCTTATCTGCCTGCTTCAAAAAACACTGCAAGCAATAAGGGATGAGGTTTTGGAAGAGAGGAGGATGAGGAGTCACAAATTCCATCACCTTTGGACAGTCAGCGCAACTGGTTCCTCACAAAGGGTGGGCAGTGTTCACTTTGTGAGGAGGATGGGAGAAGTCATGGAGGAGGAAGACATGCCCAGAGGGGGTACAAAAACGCTCTAGTCAGTAGTAGAGCGAGGGTGGGGTGATGCGAGCAGGCAGAGAGACGCCTCTTCAGGGACAGCGTTTCTTGGCCAGTTGGGAGTCTGCAGCACATGGTTTATTTAAGGCAGTGCCTAAGAAACGACCGCCGCAAACGCCCCCCCAATTCTCACCACGTCTGATTATTGGGGGTAAAAAAACCCTCCTAGATCCTCGCTAAAGGGACAATTACAACCTCATCACACCGTTGAACGGGAGGTAAAAATGCGGGGTTACCAAGACACATGGCAATCCTAATGTTCTCCATTCCAGCCAGAGCACGCTACTGCTTTACAAAGCAGCTCTGTGCGCGAGGCAGTGGAGACAGCTCTGCAACAAGGGGAGCACAAGCAGCGCCTTGCACGGGCAAGACCAGTATGTCCAAATGGGCGAATTTTGTGGCAGCGCCAATTCAAAACCATCCGAACGGCTCCAGTCAGCAGGAGCAACGTTTCCTAAGATGGTACAGACACATGTCTTTTCCCTTCAGTGTACTCCCAGATGGCTCTTCCCCCTTCAAGTTTTGGGTCTCTAAGTGGTACATGGCCAGACTTAGCCAGTATGCATTGGAGGGGCTGGCTTGCCCTGTGCCAGTGTATTATCGGAGCGCGTTTTAGTGCCGCAGGTGGTGTATAACAGCCGTCGCATGCGACTACCTCCATAATTTGACCGCTTACTTTCCGAAAAAAGAACAAGGCATGGATCTCGCCAGAATTTGTCTGTCCGTTTTTTAGATTAAATAACTTTTCGAACGTTACCATGTCTCCTGTTCCCTAAAAACAGCCAGAAAACCCATTCGAACATGCTCCAATAGGGAAGAGCCGTCACCCTGATTGTTAAGCTTAAAACATGAAATTGTGAAGTTTTCCAGGCCTAGAATGATAAATTTTTATGACAAATTTGGGGCAAATAATAATTTGTCATCACAGCGCTATCTGCACTGTCTATTAAAATGGTCAAAAACTAAAACATAGTTTCACTTTTAAATTAATGATAAAAGTTTTTTTTCTTTCAATTAATGCTTTTTAAAAGGAAATTATTGGGACCTTTTAAATAATGAGTCAAGGATGTAAATCATAAACCCTTTTTCATCTCACGAGTTTTATTTATGAAGACATTAAAAAACACATACTGATGCCAACTGTAACTTCACACACCTATATGAAATGGCCAGCATCTAAAAACCCGGAAATT